>CAUYLG010032702.1:0-57542 GCA_963573385.1 Cacajao melanocephalus | reverse complement strand
CATTGTTAAACACAATTATTGGCATAATAGAGGTTTTTAATACCCATTTTTAGACTGCATTCTAGCCTGGGCAGTAGAACAAGAATCCTGTTCTCTCTCCCTCTTTTCCTTCCTCTTTCTTTCTCTCGTACATTCTTTTTTTTTTCTTTCTTTCACTCTCACTTTCTTTCCTCTCTTTTTCTTTCAAAAAATAAAAAAATAATAAAAAAATAAAAATTAAAAAAAAAAAGCTAAAAGAAAATCTATCAACCTGGAATTCCACACCCAACAAAGATATCTTTCAAAAACAAAGGTAAAATAAAGACCTCTCAGATAAACAAAAGTTAAAATAATTCATCACAAGGATACCTACACTACAAGAACTGACAGAGCAAATCTTTCAGGTAAATCTCACTCAGTAAATCAGTTTACACAAAGGAAAGATCACAGAAAATGGTAACCACTAGGTAATAAATATTTATTTTCTTATCAAAATATATTTTACAGATAATTGACTAAAACAAAACTCAGTGTAGGATTTATAGCTGAAGTATATTTATGTTTAAGTAAAATATATGACAACGACTTTAAGATTATTGTAAGGTTCTTATACTATAGGTAAAGTGGTAAAATATCACTTCAAGATAGACTGTGATAAGTTAAAGATATATATTGTCAATCCTACAGCCATCACTAAAATAACTACACAAAGAGTTGCAGCTACTAGGACAATAGTGAAGGTAAAATGGAATCATAAAAACACTAATCCAAAAATAGATAAGATATAAGGTTAATGTACATAAGTCAACTGCTTGTTTATATACCAGCAATGAGCAATTGGAATTTGAAATTAAAAACACAATACTATTTAGACTAGCATCAACAAAAGAGAAATACTTAAGTATAAACAAAACAAAATATGTACAAGATCTACATAAGGAAATTATAAAACTTTCATGAAAGAAATCAAAGATCTAAATAGGTGGAGAGATAGTCTACGTTCATGGATAAGAAGACTCAATATTGTTAAGACGTCAGTTCTTCCTAACTTAATCCATAAATTTGGTGCAATCTCAATCAAAATCCCAACAAGTTACTTTATGGATATGAACAAATTGATTCTAAAGTTTATGTAGAAAGGAAAAAGACTAATAGCCAACATAATACTGACAAAGAAAACAAAGGTGGAGAAATAAGTCTTCAGGCCAGGTGCAGTGGCTCATATGTGTAATCCCAACACTTTGGGAGGCCAAGGCAGGTGGATCACCTGCGTTAGAAATTTGAGACCAGCCTGACCAACATGGTGAAACCCTGTCTCTACTAAAAATACAGAATTAGCCGGGCGTGGTGACACATGCCTGTAATCCCAGATACTTGGGATGCTGAGATTTGCTTAAACCCAGGAGGTAGAGGTTGCAGTGAGCTGAGAATGGGATGCTGAGATTTGCTTAAACCTGGAGGAGAATTGCTTAAACCCAGGAGGTAGAGGTTGCAGTGGGCTGAGATTGCATCATTGCACTCTAGCCTGCACAAGAGTGAAACTCTGTCTCAAAAAAAAAAAAAAAAAAAAAAAAAAAAAAGGCTTCAACTTCAAGACTTACTATAAAGACGTAGTAATCTGTCAGGTATAGTCACATGCACCTATAGTCCCAGCTACTTGGGAAGTTAAAGCAGAAAGATTGCTGGACTCCAGGAATTCTGGGCTGTTGTGTGCTATGCCAATTGGGTGTCCACATTCAGTTCAGTATCAATATGCTAAAAGCAGGGAACCAACCAGTTTGCCTAAGGAGGAATAAACTGGCCTAGGTTGGAAATGGAGCACTCCAAAACTGCCATGCTGATCAGAAGTGGGATCACACCCATGAATAGCCACTGTACTCCATCCTAAGCCACACATGAGACCTCATGTCTTAAATGAATACATACATACATTTGTAAAGCTATAGTTATCAAGACAATGTGCTATTAGTGAAAATATAGATAATTAGATCAATAGAACAAAATAGAGCCCAGAAACAGACTCATATAAATAGTTAACTCAACCTTGACAAAGAAGCAAAGTCAATTCAGTGGAGAAGGATAGTCTTTTCAACAAATGGTGCTGGACCAACTAGTCATCCACATCAGTCTAAACATTGACCTTGTATCTTTCACAAAGATTAACTCAAAATAAATCATAAGACTAAATATACAATGCAAACTATAAAAATTCCAGATGATAAAATAGAAAAAAAATCGAGGTGATATTGGGCTTGGCAATGAGTTTGAATATAACACCTAAAGCATAATCCATGAAAAAAAATTGGTAAGTTAGGCCTCATTAAAATTAAAAGCTTCTGCCCTGCAAAGACACTGTTAAGATAATGAGTAGGGAAACCAAAAATTGGGAGAAAATCTTTACAAAACACCTATCTCATAAAGGACTTGTATCCACAGGATTCTTAAAGCAACAATAAGAAAACAATCTGATTTTAAAAATGGGTAAAAGATCTAAACAGATACTTCTTCAAAGAAGATATGCAGATGCCACTACATACCTACAGATCTTCCTCAACTTACAGTGGGGTTATGACTCAATAAATTCATTGTAAATTGAAAATTCATAAGTCAAAATGCATTTAATATACCTAACCCACTGAACATTATAACTTACATAGCTTAGCCTATCTTAAACATGCTCAGAACACTTCCATTAGCCTACAGTTGGGCAAAATCATCTAACACAAAATCGATTTTATAATAAAGTGCTGAATGTCTCATACAATTTATTCAACAGTATACTGCACAGTACTGATGGTTTATCCTTATGATCACGTGGCTGACTGAGACGTGTGGCTCACTGTCACTGCACAATATCATGAGAGTATACCATAACACATATCACTAGCCTAGGAAAAGATCAATATTCAAAATTTAAAGTATAGTTTCTATTGCGTGCATATTACTTTCGCACCATTGAAAAGTCAAAAAGGAGTAAGTCAAACCATTGTTAAGTTGGGGAACATCTGTATCAGAATGACTAAAATCCAAAGCAATGACATCATCAAATGCTGGCAAGGATACGGAGCAACAGGAACTCTCATTCACTGCTGGTGAGAAAACAAAATGGTACAGTTTGGCAGTTTTTTACAAAGCTGAACATACTCCAATCCTATAATCTAGCTATTCCACTCCTAGGTATTTGCCTAAGAGAAAAGAAAGCATACCTCTGTTCAACAACTTGTAGTCAAATGTTCATATTAGATTTTTAATAGTCATAAACTAGAAAGAACCCAAATGTCCATCAACAGATGAATGGATAAGCAAATGTAGTTTTTATATACAGTGGAAAACTACTTTGCAATAAAAATTAATGAAGTACTGATACATGTAACAACATGAATGAATCTCAAAATAAATCAGAGTAAAAAAGCAAGACCAAAAAGAGTTTATACTGTATGATCCATTAATAAGGAACTGTAGAAAATGCAATATAATCTATTGTGACAAAAACAGATCAGTGTTTTGCTCGATGATGGTAAGGTAAGGAAGGGTAAGAGACATGGATTGCAAAGGTCATGTAGAAACATTTAAGGATGAAGGACATGTTTATTATCTTGAGTGTGGTGATGATCTAATGGGTATATAAATATGTTAAAACACCAAACTGGACCAAATCTGTGCTGTTTACTGGATGTCAGTTATGGCTCAATAAAGCTCTTAATTTTTATTTAAATTTCCCTTGCTTTATCTTTTTTGGTTCCATGTTTCACTCTCACAGTAGTTCCTTCCTGCTGTGTTGTAATCTCCTTCCATAAGAGTTGTTTAAAGTATAAAGAACAACTTCTTCATTCATCCTCATATCAAAAATATTTATTGAAAACCTGGTGTATATGAGTCAATGAAGTGGGCACTTGAAGGGGATACAGTTGGGCATTATAGAGATAGATATCAGATTACAAGGGATAAATAATACAGATGATGATGAAATGTAGTGACAGATGTAGTTTACCAGAGTGAAAAGGCTCAGGGAATGATTAAACAGTAAACCAAATATTAGGTCCATGAAGAGCTCTTGCCAGAAAGTTTTAAGAAACGGCCAGGCTAATGTGTCAGAATTTCAAGCAGAACATAGAATTTGCAACACACAGATTTTTAAAGTTAAATTATTTTATTATGTTCTCATTTATTAAACTGCAATACATTAAATCTCAATGTGAGGACATGAGATAAGCATAGAGCTAATTTTAAAAAGTAGATTCCAGGACACATTTACTCGTAGCATGTCTTCTGTAGGAAAATTACAGAAACACACAGTCCTAGTGTCATCCAACTCAACTATTCCTCCAAGGTTTATAGATCTCAGTTGATGTTTTAAAATATATCAACTTTGGCACTCTCCCCTCAAGGGCCAGGAATCTCTGCCTGTTATGCCTCAAGTGGAAAAAGACTCCTGGAGAAATTCTTTTGCCACCACAACTATTTCAGTGTGGTTTTAAGTGGCGAGTCTCAATGCTTGCCAAATTCCTCTGGTCTGATCCCACCTGGATGAACCCAAAATACAGCAAAATAGGACCTTCTATTTCCTGGTCATATTTGATTATCCAATATCCCTCCAAAATCATGCCTGCTTTTTATCTTTAAGCAAACATTGGCCTAAGACTCTTAATCTAATATAAGACATTGTGTACAAATAGGCACAAGGAACACTCCCTCCCATTATTGCTACATTTTTACCTTATTGAAGAAGCAATTTAAAAAAATGCTAAGAGTGTTCATAGCTTTTACTTATCTAGCCATAGTTATGGGCCAAATTATATGAGCCTGAAAGTCTCCTGACAATTAATGGTTTCATAGGAAGGATCCACTATGTGTTAGGCACATAGTGCCTCTTTCTAGTTGCACTTAACTTTTGTTTAAAACCTAAACCAGGGCCCCCTGTTAGAGAAGCAAAATTCCTTCTGTCTAGCTCCTTAAGGTCCTTCCCTCTAACTCAAGCTTAAGACATTCCAGTAAGTCAACAACACCCAAGCAATCTGAGAGGCCCTCAACTGAAATTCCCCTGAATCACCTCCTGTGAAGATTCTAAAGTTTTTTAGAGAGACAGAGTCTCGCTCTGTCACCCAGGCTGGAGTGCAGTGGCACCATCTCAGCTCAAGCAATTCTCTTGCCTCAGCCTCCGGAGTAGCTGGGACTACAGGTGCGCGTCATCATATCCAGCTATTTTTTTTGTATTTTAGTAGAGATGAGGTTTCACCATGTTGCCCAGGCTGGTCTCAAACTCCTGAGCTCAAGCATTCCACCCACCAAGGCCTCCCAAAGTGCTAGGATTATAGGCATGTGCCACCACACCCAGCCTAAACTTTCTTTTCTTGCTCTGGCCTCTGCTAAATCCATCTTAGCTTTTGTTTCCTAATTCATTCCTTCTCCCTGCACAACTAGTTAAACAACGTAGTGCTGATTCCTTTTAACAGAACAGTCTGCGTCCCTTTATGTTGAACATAACTTCTGCCTATACCCAAACCAAGTGTAAGGCCGATAGCCTTGCCGGGAGCCGGATGGACAATACCCACCCCCTCCACACCTGATAACACTGTTATCAGGAGGCCGGACGTCCTACTCAGCGCCTGCCTTCTCCATGCGGGCTCCCCACACCCACTCCTGCATTCTACCCCTAGCCCCACCCTCAGCACTAAATCATGCTCTCAGCCCAAAATTCAAAAATCCCGCCAAGAGCCTGACCAATGGCAACTCGCCAAGTCCGGGTCCAGTCTCTCTCTCTCTCTGGCCAATACAGGTGCCCATGCTTTGTTTCCTCACCAGTCAATCTATTACCTTCTCCTACCCACCTATCGATAGCCCCACTGGGCTACCAATGGCAGCTTGCCAAGTCCAAGTCAGTCTCTCTATGACCAATGCAGTTGCCCATGCTTTGTTTCCCCACTGACCAATCTATTGCCCTCACCCCCTATAAAACCCCACGCCCAGAACAGCCGGGCGTGACTTCTCTGGCCCCTCTCTCTCTCTCCCTCCCCCGGAACCACAGAACCTTGCCCGGGAGCTAAATAAACTGGAATTTAATTTGTCTCATGCTGGCCTCAGTTTCCTCATTTTAAACTCGGCAATAACCTTACACCAAATACATATAATTTCACATTGAAGCTGTTCATCACATAGTTCAGTAAGTTTCAGAAAAACACTAAATATCCCAAGTTTCTAAAAATGTGAAATAATATTCTACACAGATTATATATTCTAGATTTATCTAATAGTGTTTAGCCAGATGAAAGGCAGGGGCCAAACCCAAGGACTCTCCAAATGTCTTCTTTGGGTGAGTTCAACTTGTACAAAAGTTCTTGGATAAGATGCAGATGCACTGCAGCTAAGCAGAGAGGAAAGCCGTAAAGAAAAGGGAAACGTATGAATCACAGTCATGATATAAATAACTTTCAGTAATTCGTTTCCAGACAATTCACTCAATTCACACATTAATACTGACTTCAAGAAAATACTACTGAATAAGAGATGCTCAGAATACCCAATTATAAAATACCTATTTTAAATGATTATTTACACATCACATTTTTCTGTGAACGGCAGATTTTTGTAATAACTTGTTAAACATAATATATGTAACAGGTACTTTATATAGGTTATATAATTTAATACCCACAATAACCCTAAAGTAGTCTTGTTACTTGTGCCGTATTACAGAGGAAAAAACAAGTCCCCAAAAGCTTTGGTTCCTTGCCTAATTTACCCTGCCAGTAGGTGGCAGAACAAGATATTCAAACCCAGAACTGTCCAGCTCCAAAGCCTGTACCCTTTCCAATAGGATACACTCTCTGATGGAGTTCTCACTAGTGATTTGGAAAATTCCTATGGAGCACAAGTGTTATAATAGAAAACCACTAGACAATAGATCAGAAGGCTTGTGAGCCTCACTGTGGCATGTGTGTAACCTCGGTCTAATCATGTTCCTAGCCAGGCACGGTGGCTCACGCCTATAATCCCAGCACTTTGGGAGGCCGAGGTGGGCTGATCACGAGGTCAGGAGTTCAAGATCAGACTGGCCAACGTGGTGAAACTCTGTCTCTACTAAAAAATACAAAAATTAGCTGGGCATGGTGGTTCATGCCTGTAATCTGTAATCCCAGCTACTTGGGAGGCTGAGGTAGGAGAATTGCTGGAACTGGGACCCGGGAGGCAGAAGTTGCAGTCAGCAGAGATCACGCCACTTCACTCTAGCCTGGGCTACAGAGCGAGACTCCATCTCAAAAAAAATAAAAATCATGTTCCTTCTCTAGGCTTTTTCTTATCTATTAATACAAAATAGGGAGTTTGAATAGTTAATATTGAATGGCTCTTCCAGCTCTAATGTCTTCCCATAATGATTCTATGAATTGTAGACAATGCAAAATCATGTAATAAGAAAATGAGTAACAAAAAGTTTAACTGCATATTTGAAACAGTATAGCCAAACAGGTCAAAGACTGAGGACATTATACAGGCAGAAATGGGAAAAAAATATCGCTTTGTAGTGTTATAGTCCCAATATGAATAAAAAAGACTTTATATAGCATAAAGTTAAATAAGATCCTATCAAAAAAGATGTTTATCAAATTCACCTGTTTGAATTTATAATCAATTAACATTTTAATTATTTTAAATGAAACACTAAATACAGACATGAGAAAACATGGACAAACCCAAACACAAATATGCTTTGAGGTTTGTTTGTTTGTTTTGTTTTTTACTAGCTTCTGAAGATGATATGGAGTTCCTTTTAGATAAACAGAAATGTGGGTTGGCATTGTCAGGTAGGGCAAGACAGTTGATGAAGTTTCCAGAAAGAGCAGCAGAGAACAACTTATTGTATCTCAAAAAAGCTCTACTCATCAACAAAAGACAATGCTCCACTACAAAAGACAATGACTGTGGGAGATTTTCATCTTGTTTTGCTTTCAGTATTCAGGCTACAAAGTCAGTCTGTGCACAGTGCAATCATTTAAAACCTTCATAGTACATGGTGTTTTCCCATATTCAGCCAAGATTCTTCAATCAGGCTTCCTGAGATTCCTCCTTGGTTTTCTAAAATGATGAGAACCAAGAGCCTCTTTGCTCAGCCACCATCACTAAGAGCCAACATGCAGACAAGCTCTGGGGGGAAACAACACAGGCCAGAGGTGAAAGTACACCAAAACTAGTTCTCCAACAACTGGGGCTAGACAGACAGCAAATGGCCAAGAGCTCTCTGAGCCTTAGGAGGCCAGTGGTTTGGGATGAACTGTCAAAACTGAGAAAGGGTCAAGTTTCTAGGCTTGTGAAAGAGTACAGAGGCTCTGGTTATACATCTTTTTTTTTTATTACATTTTAGGTTGCGGGGTACATGTGAAGAACACGCAAGATTGTTGCATAGGTATACACATGGCAGTGTGATTTGCTGCCTTCCTCCCCATCACCTATATCTGGCATTTCTCCCCATGCTATGTCTCCCCAACTCCCCACCCCCCACTGTCCCTTCCCTATTTCCCCCCAACAGACCCCAGTGTGTGATGCTCCCCTCCCTGTGTTCATGTGTTCTCATTGTTCAACACCCACCTATGAGTGAGAACATGCAGTGTTTGATTTTCTGTTGTTGCGTCAGTTTGCTGAGAATGATGGTTTTCAGGTTCATCCATGTCCCTACAAAGGACACGAACTCATCGTTTTTTATGGCTGCATAGTATTCCATGGTGTATATGTGGTTATACCTCTTAAGTTTTCTCATTAGATAAATATGTTTTATGTGGGGAAAAAAAGAGATGATGAGCAGCCTGGCAAAAGAACCTTAGACAACCAAATCTTCCACAGGATTTTCACAGACAGAAAGGCTGAGGAATGTAGAGGAGAAAAAAAAATCCCCAAAGATGAAGGGAGGGAGGAAAAATTAAAGCCATCACTTCTAACATTTGCCAAGGAAGGAGAGTGAGAACACTGTTCAGACAGTCCATAAACCAGGTATAAGTGACTGTTGGTTCTGATAGAGTCCACACACACTTACAATACCCTTCCACCAATGCCAACTACCCTGTGCTTCCTCTGAAGGTTGCAGCTGCTTTTCAAAGCCCCCAGAAAGCAACAGGCAGAATACAGTGACAGCTGGAAGGAAGGAGATTAGGCAAGGACTTGGCTTAAATAGAAGTGTAGCCAAAAGGCACAAATATAAAGGGAGAGAGACAGTTTTCCTGTGTGGTTTGTGTGTGTGGTGTGGGGGGAACTCAAAATAAAAGCTAGCCAAAGTTCTGGCCTTGACGGCCTGAAGGGTTTGGCAAGCGCAGCCTTTCTCATGGCAGGCGGGCCGGGAAATGAAGCTTTCAGCTGTCTGCTTCAATGTTTTGCTCACTGTCACCATTTTCATGTTTGGCCGCTGGCCTGTTTGTATTTTCTTCTTCTTTGGGGATTAGCATATAAGTGTGGACAAAGTCCATTTTGGTCATTCAGGACTCTGCCATGTACCATTTCCTTCCACACCATTATCTGTCAACTATGGACTTCAAGAACAAGAAATCCTGACAGAGGACTAAACAAACTATAATATTAGATTATCTGTAAAAGACCCTTGAGATATCTTACTCGGCCTCATTTTACAGATGGGGACACTAATAGCAGCTAAGAGAAGTAAGGTGACATGCTAAAATCACACTAAAACTTAGAGAGTGGGACAGGTTGGGACAAGTACCTAGCTCTCCCACCCTCATCAAGCCAGTGACCTGTCCACAAAACTCACAGTGTTCCTTTAGGACTCCATCTTAGACAGCATCATCATTTCCCCCCAACCCCTTTTATAGTGTAGACTTGATAAAAACCGTGATGTGTTCCGACTCTCTGATCAATAATTTGCATATAAGTTTGGTAAATAATCATCCAAAATTTGTGGTCTCCAAAAAGAGAAACAAACGTGGAAGCATAGAACTAACAGCACTCAGAGAAAAGACCCAAACTAAAGCCAAGCAAAACACATGGCATTAAAAACTAGCTTCATAAAACATAGATTCCTACTTTTACTTATTATACGTAATTATCACTATTATTAAATCATGATGATAATGCAGCTACCCAAATAAACTATGGCCTCCATTTATCCTGTCATGTTGATTTACAAAACAGCAAGTCAAATTTTAGGCATTGGAGATGTCTTTTAAATTAAACTAAGCATGTATTTAAAATATTGTATTTCTAACTCAAGGAATAAATTTAAATATAGAAGATAATATTTTCATTTGAAACAAAGACAAACATGCAGAATGAAAAGTTACTTTCAACAAAATTAAACCTATATTATAGAAATCATTTCATAATTTTTTTGCCAATGGAAACAATTTCTGATGTTGACAGAAATCACATACTCAGAAATATGTAATCCATAAAAGGCTTAACAGAATCTAACTCTAAAAAGGAGTTTGAGAGTGGAGGGGTAGGTAGATGTAAATCAATCTGCATGTAAGGTCATAAAAAAGCAATCTATCTTCTTTCCTCAAACTGTGGTTTCTTGTACTCTAAAAAAATTTTTTCTTCTAGTACTATAGAAATCATGTTACATGACATTTTTTTAAACCACTTCATTAACTAGTTAAAAGTTAAATTAACTAATGTTTCCTTCTTTATATTCATTTCAATTTAACAGATAGTCTTTAATAGTTTTACCAAGCATCATGTAATTCTGGGAATAAGGAGATTAAAGGATGCTTCTGACATAAAAGCACTCAAAATTAACTGGGGAAACCAACATATGAATAGAACGACCCTGAGTTGTAAGTCTTATGATAAAAGATGCTTTGAAAGCACATAGGAGGGGCTACAGACCAGCATGGGAAGGTCTAGGAAGGCCAAAGGAAGAAAGTGACACCTGAGATAAAGTAACACATGAGTTAGGCAGGTTAAAAGAAAGGAGTCCTACTTCTATTATGCTTTATGTTTTCTTAGCTAACATACTCATTTCATAGGAAATTTGATCCATCCTATAAAACTTTTGAAGGAAAAATGACATCATTATTGTTGTGTCAACATAAGATTAACAAAGAATACCCAAACATATTGAATATCAAAAAAACAAAGACTGAAACCAAATAATAATGTAATACCCAAACATCAGAAAACATAGTAATTTTTTTCAGAGTTGTCACATGAGCTTTGTCTACTCATATTTATGTATTATAGAATACTAACTACATGCAAGACATTTTGCTAGTGCTGTAGCAGATGCAATAATGATTAAGCTGGTCTCTCTTGCCAGAAAATTTAACATTTTGCTTTACCAGCATATTCTTTCCCACGCGGAGAAAAAGCAGCAATTCTCAAAACTTTTAGTCTTGGGGTCCCTTTAAGGATATAAAAATTATTGAAGACATATAGAGCTTTTACTTAGGAGGGTTAGATTTACCATATTAGAAATTAAAATAGATGAATTTTTAAAGAATTTATTTAATTCATTTAAAACTAACACTAATAAACTCATAACATCTGATCATAAATAATACATTTTTATGAGAATAACTAGCTTTTCTAAAACAAAAAGCTTTCATGAGAAGCGTGGCACTGTTCTGCATTCTTCCAAGATTCTTCAATGTCTGACTTAATAAATGACAGCTGGATGGTGACTCTTGGCACAATAACGAGGGTGACTCTATGCTCAACTTGCTTCGACAGTCCTGGTTTATTGCTGTTATCTCAGAGTAATTATTAATAGAGCCCCTTTACTCTCGAAAATATCCTAGTTTTGAGGATAATAATTTATCCTCAAATTATATGGTCACCCTGACAATGCCCTTTAAAAGCAATGCTAGCATTTCACTTCTTCCCACCATGTGAACAGTTCTAAATAAAGCCATGCTGGGTTTGGCTTACATAATAATATTCTATCAACCTCTTCTAAAAAACAGCCAGCCCTAGGTGAAAATTTCTCTCAAACTCTTGATTTCTCTGTTTGTTCATTTGTTTGTTATGCCTTCTGCTATGGTCTGAATATGTTCTCTAAAGTTCACGTGTTGAAAATTTGATCCCCAGTGCGGTGGTGTTGGGAGTTGGGACCTTGAAGAGGTGATTAGGCAGAGCCCTCATTAATGGATTAGTACCATTATCTCAGGAGTGGGTTCCTTATAAAAAGAGGAGTTCAGCCTCCTTCTCTCTCTCTCTCTCTCAATCTCTCTTGCCCTTCTACCTTCTGCCATGGAATGAAAAGTAAGAAGGCTCTCAATCTTGGGCTGCCCAGCATCCATTACTGTAGGCCAAATAAATTTCTGTTAATGATAAATTACTTAGTCTCAGGTATCTTCTTACAGCAGCACAAAATGGACTAGACATCACCTTAAACTACTGACAAAACCCATTTTTGATAGTTCTATGTGACAGTACATGCGTTTGTTTTCTTGCTACATATCTAGTTCAGAGTTTGAATTATAGAAAGCCACTGCCTGGTTGTTTCAAATTGATTGAAATATAATCTATAGATTGAGTGCTATCAATTAACCAGATTTGGTTGACCTCTAGACTAACAAACCACTAGTCAAAACCTAGCACATCAATTCACACCATCACCAGAAATTGAGACAACTCAGTAAGACAAGAGACTTCTTTGAAAAAGTATGAAATCTCCTAGACCTAACTCTGTGAGCATAGCAGGGGGTATGAAGAGGACTGGAAAAGAAATGCTGTAAATTCTGATTAGTGAACCTTGAAAGTGACATGAATTTGGCTTTGCAGCCCAAGTGGCAGAGAAATCTCAGCAGTTATCCAGCACTTTTAGAGAGTAGGGTGAAATTATAAGAACATTTTTATGAGTTGTGGCTGGCAAGCCCTGGCCTGTTAAAACTCTTTAAAAACCCATGCCTTGGTGGAGGTAACATTTACTGTTTACTGTAGCTCTGGTTGTTAGGGGTTATTGCTAAGGTCCTGGTTTTCCATGACATCAGCAGCATTCCAAGGGAAGTATGTGTCAGTGACTTTCAGTAATGACTCCCTTTTCCAAACGTTCAAAGCTTCTGCCAAAGCTGCCCTACACCTGCACACCAGCTGAGCTGGAGGAAAAGGAAAAGTAAGATGGATTAAGTGGGATTTTTGTCTGGGCTCTTTAATGAGACTAAAGGCTCTTCTTCCTTCAGTGCTTGGTCTTGTGTAATAAATTGATGCCAACTCCTTTAGGAATGACATGACTATCCTTAACTTTTTATAAATCGATCTGATTATCTGTCATGACCTCTCACTGTCATATTCTGGAATCGCCTTTTTCAGAGTTTTCTTCTTTAGGAAAAGTTTAGGGCTTAATGAGACAATCAGTGTGGCATGCCAACCCTCTGGCAGGGTTTCTGAGAGGCATCTGCTGTGCCCCAAATTAGCAGGAAGCAGAAGCAGTGAGGAGACATTACTGTGTGGCTGCTTCAGTGGTCACCTGGCTTTCAACATTTCAAACCAGATGTGTTCTCTCAAGGTGGCAGCAGTAGACCTCATTCTAGAGCCTGTCCTCGCCAAAAACTGGGATCTGGTTAACCTTATCTGAGAGTGTCCTGTGCCCACTCAAGAAGCCTGAGACTGCTATCAGGGCCAGTGCCAATTGTACACTTTTATAAGACCTTTCTTCCAAAAGGCTTAAAATGTTTTACCAATATTAACTCATCAGTAGTCATGACAACCCTCTGAGTAGAAAACTAGCAAATATTAGTTCAGGTGGGAGAAATTCGGGATGGGATTGAGAAGAATTGAGTGCTCTACTAAGACGGAGGCAGTGGGAGAACTCACAGAGTCCCATGCCCCACACTGCCACCCCTTAAGTAATTCATCCCTTTCAGGGCTTGCTCCAGTTCTGCCTAGTATAGATGAACCTGCTTTTTTTTTTTTTTTGACTCAATCAAAGGATTTTGAAAAAATAAGCACCGCTGTTAATAAGGCAAAGCCTGAAGCTGTCCAAGGAAAACAAGATCAATTTTATACAAACTGTCTTCTTAAGAGTTTTGATTAAAAATAAAATGATTTATGCATTCAGTCTCTGCTTCTATGACTGATACAAAGTAAAGGTTCAATATTTCTGTACCTCAGCTTCCTAATATATACAAGCAAAAAAAAAGAAAAAAAATATAGCACTTAGAATATCTCCAGAGATTTTTTTTTTTGAGACAGAGTTTCACTCTTGTTGCCCAGGCTGGAGTGCAATGGCACAATCTCGATTCACCACAACCTCCGCCTCCCAGGTTCAAGCAATTCTGCCTCAGCCTCCTGAGTAGCTGGGAATACACGCATGCGCCACCACGCCCAGGTAATTTTTTGTATTTTTAGTAGAGACGGGGTTTCTCCATATTGGTCAAGCTGGTCTCCAACTCCCGACCTCAGGTGATCCACTCATCTCGGCCTTCCAAAGTGCTGGGATTACAGGCATAAGCCATCACACCTGGCCAGATGTTTTGAGATTTTAATAATAAATGTTTTGAATTGCATAGAGATCTTTGAAGAAGGAACTCTGAAATGTTAAAAAGTGCCCTCTCTTACAGTATATTACAGTTCTAGAAAAAACTCCTTTAATTACTGGTATATATGTTAGGAAATAAAGATAAATTCATATGGTTTCAAGTGATTTTTAAAAATAAAAGCCTCTGTAATTACAAAAAATAATAATCATCTTTATCTTGCAGAAACAGATTTTTTTTTAAAGTGGTAGAGGCAGGGTCTTCCATGGTATGTGGCAGCCACAGTTAACGTATGAATAAAGATGGCCACTTTTCCCAATTTCTCTTTGACTTCATCAAAAAGGAATCAAACAGGAAAAAATACTAAAGGAACCATTCTCATTCAACCACAGATTGAATGAAGATAGGAAAGCACGGCTGTTAGGTTCAAGTACTGAGATAAGCTATAACAGTCTGTTCAGTGTAAGCTCACATTGAGTTTTGAGCCTTAATTTCCTTGAATATTTTTTAAAAAGAGAATTTTACAATTATACCTTGTTAGCAAAAGATTGAGCCACTTAGAAAACGAGACTTTCAGCAGACTTCCTGGTATGCAGAATTAACAAGGCTATCCTTGACTAAATTCCACAAATCATTTTCATAAATAAATACATAAGTTAGGAAGCACAGAGAGAGACAGATACAGAGAAAGTTTTTATCCAAAATGCTTAAATCCCAAGAAAAGAGAATTTTTTAAAAAAATGTTTCTTTTCTCCTTGAAGAGAAAAGATTTAATGAGTTACTAATCCCCTTGGTAAAGTTCTTTGATAATTGCCCTATTTTAAGCCACACTAATTTTGCTGGGAGCCTTTGCTGTTAAAAGATATTATTTTATTATATGAAACTACACACAAAAGCAATGTAACAAAACGGTAAAATATGCTTCTGATTTTGTTATGCTACCAACCTACACTTACCCAGAAATTTTAACTGCCAAATGTCTTTTATCTAATTCAGACTTCATCTTTCACCACCCACCCTTTACCACATGAAGCAACAACGTCATTAGGAATGGAAAACTCTGGGAATAAAAACCTGAGCCCTGGGGAAAAAAAAAAAAAAAACTAAATGGGAATCTGCCTGCAGCTCTGCAGATTTTCAAGCTTGTCCTGGCTTCTTGGGTCTGTAAGCTAGACTTTTGTGCCCAGACTCTGAGCAAGGCAAGCTTAAATCACACCCTAAGGGCTAGGAACAGAACACACAGTCTAAAATCCTCTGAAGAGTTTTGAGAGCTTGCTATAGAGAATCCTTTCTCATTGGCCCTTGGTGATGTCATGCCCATGTCTCCAGGGCCCAGGAAATGCACCATGACTAATGGAGCGCCTCATTTGTGAATGCACATGCCTTCTCAGAGGAGCTGCAACCGGCAGTGTCAGGGCAACGAAGAAGGCCCAGTAAGGGAATGCCAGTCAGCCATGCACAAAGGGCTTCAGTAGTTTTGAAATAAACTACTCTTGTTCACCTTCTCATAAAACTCTCAGCAACTGCATGGACACCTGTGGATTGTAGTACTGCAGGACAGTAACCCTTAACTGGTTTGCTAGCTTGTTTTTCATTATTCTCTTTAAGGGGATAAAAGTGGTCATTGTGATAAGACACACATCCTTTCAGATTTCTAATGCATTAAGGCAGGGATCAGCAAACTTTTTCTACAAAAGACTAGATAATAAGAATTTTAGGCTTTGTGTGTCACATGAAATCTGAGTTGGCTTTGGCCCATGAACCATAGTTTGCTGATCTCTTCCCCTGCTCTATACCTGGGCCAAAGTACTCTTAAATAAGAATGCAGTAACAGGAAAGGATGTGAAGGAGTTTCTACAATATACCTGTGATGACTGTCCCATCTAGAACCTAAAGATAGTTACAGAGAGGTGGTCTAGCCCATGGTTTCAAAATGTAGGCTCAGTCAAATGGCTGAGTATAAATTCTAACTCCACCATCTCTGGATTTAAGTTCTTGGACAAGTTACTTTATTCCTCTGAGCCTTGGTTTCTTCATCTGCAAAACAAGGTTCCAAATTGTTCCTACTCAGCAGAGTTAATAAGAAATTTCAATGAGATAATATATGAACAAAGCTTAGGCATAGTACCTAGGACACCACAGTGCTCAATAGACTATTCATGCTAGATTAAAAAAAAATGATTATAATTACCATACCTGGCTATAGTAGTCCAAACAAAAGAGACACAGATCACTACAAAAGCTAATACACTGTTAACTTCTTTCCAATTCTATTAATCTCATCATTATCTGTAATAGTTGCACAGAATTCCATGTGGAATGCACCATAAATGAATCAAAATCTTATGTTGAACATTTGTTTACTGTCTTTTGCCATTATAAACAATATTATGATGAACATCCCTAAATATGTACCTTTGAATACTTGTTCAATTGTATTCATTGGGGTAAAAAGGTATCCACATTTTAAAGAACTCATAGTTGTTTAGCCAACTGGCTCTCTAGAAAGGTTATACCAATTTCTGTTTCTACCATCACTAAAAGAGAAGATGTTTCCTAACCTTCTTGACAATAGTACAACTACTATAACACTGAAAAATTTCAGGCCCAGAGAGGTTAAATGACTTGCCCAATTTTAATAAAAAATGTTTAGTGTTCCCTTTGGCCCACAACTTTGTAGATCATTTTATAATAATTTTAATTAATAGCAAATCTTTTGGGAACCCAATTGAGTTGTGATTGTTATTAACAATTCCATTTTAAGGTTGAGAAAGCTGGAGTCTAGAAGTTTACTTTAGATAGCCAAAGTTCTCCAGATAAGGCAAAGAACACAGACAAACACAATCAAACTAGAAATAAATTTCACCCTACTGTTGGGCCATGCAAGGCCTGCCACAGTATCGCAGGCAAAATGTAATTTTCAAGTGGCAGAAAAATATATTGCTAACTCAGGGACTAATTTAATTTTTATTTCTTTTGGCAAATAGCAAATCTAAACAGAGCCCTTTTATTTTATTTTTATTTTTATTTTTTGCTGTGAAACTAAATAAGCCCGTAAACCAAATGTCTTCTTCCCAGAGGAAAAAAAATCACCTGAGCTTTTGACAAGAAAGTCACAGATCTAGGCATCTGTTAAGGTTTACTTCATTCACTCTATTCTGTTACCTTGCTTTATTTTCTTCTCAACACTCATCTCAATTTGAAATTTTATTATTTATTTGCTTGTAACAATTCTAAGTTCCATGAGGACAGGGACTTTGTCTTGTTTACTATCTTTTCAGTTCCTAGAACAGTACCTGGCTCATAGCAAGTGATCTGTAAACATTAACTGGATGAATAAATTCTACCAGGTGCCATATGTGTATTTCCCTACCTCTATGACCTTCAAGTCAGGCAGGCTTTGGAGTTGTTCTCCCTATCTATAATACTGCAAAACAAACCAGCTTCCTAGTGGAAAAGAGCAGACGCTCTCTTACCAGCAGGGTCCCTAGCTAATAAAACCGCAATCAAACCTCCACTATTAGTTTAGCCACACCACATGCTGGCACACACTGACATGTCATCTCTCACCTTATCCCTTCACTTACGAGATACTGCCAACTGTTAGCCCTTATAAGCATGCACATTGGTTTTACTGATGTGGTTGGTTGGTTGGTTGGTCCCCAAAACACCCTCCCAGGTAAGTCAGTAATTAGAATGAAGTTCTAAAGACAAATGCATCACCTATTCACTGTTTTATTTAAAGATGTAATGAACACGGTAATTGACCACCCAACATCCATTCTGTCCCAGATGACCTATGTGGTCAAATATGGTAGCCACTCACCATATATGGTTACATAAATTTATATTAATTGAAAAAAGCAGTTCCTCAATTGCACTAGCTATACTTCAATTGTTCAGTAATTGCCACATGGCTACTGTATTGGACAGCATGGATATAGAACATTTTCATCACTGCTAAAAGTTACAGTGTGAGGTCCACTCAAACAACGGTAATCCCATTCTCTTATCTGAAATTGATTTTAAAATGGGCATGTAGCAGAATTCGGGTCAACAGAACATGGGGAAGTCTATTAAGTGGCTTCTGGGCAAGGTTTCCTTATGCCTAAAAATGTCACGTAACAAATGGTCTCTCTTCTGCCTTTGGATAATGTTAGTTCAGGATGTGATGGAAACATTGCAGCCATCTTGCAAACATGAGGAGACCCAGTCTAACAGCAAAGCCTACCCATTAAAAATGGCAGAGCAGAGTAATGAAAGGGAAATGAGCTCTTAAAGAAATCACTGAGCTACTCAACTGTTACCAGCCCTGTATCCTTATTATGTGAGATAACAAGGTGAGAAATTTCCCTATTGTTTAAGCCACTGGAGTTGAAGTTCTTATAATTCATAGCCAGATGCAAACTAATAACAGAGCTTTATTTATAATTCTCCATTTCTCTCTAACAAAAGAGTTCTAAATCAGTCAATGTACTGCTAAAAATCTAAAATGACTCTCCACTTTAATGCAGGTCCCTAAGTTTGGCTACAACAAAACCTCTTTCATCTAATCCTCAGCTAAAGAGTACTGTCTCTCACAGATGTGAGCATCTTAGATTTTTTCCCCTGTTATTAATTTCTGTTTATCCTACCACTTTTCGTCTAAGAAATTTATGTTTAAAATACAATATGAAAAAATATTTTGCAAATAGGATTTCAATAGCAAAAGCTTTTTTCCTTTTGATAAAAGTGAGAAGAATTCAAAGGTAGGACTGGAAGTTTCGGCGTTCTTAAAATGGGAAGGAGCCTCAAAGATCAGCTACCTAGCCCCTTCATTTTACAATCAAGGAAACTGAGATCCAAAGAGATAAAGTAACTGTGGTAAAAGAAAAGTCTTCCAGAGATGCTCATGCCCTGATCTCTAACCTATTAAACATTTCAAGATACGGAGATTATCTTAGACTCTCCAGATAGACTCAATGTAATTATAAGGGACCTTATAAAAGGGAGGCAAAAGTATCAAAAACAAAAAAGAAATGTAGTAATGGAATCAGATATTGGAGTGACGTGTTCTGAAGACGGAACAGGAAGCCGTGAGCCAAGGAATGCAGGTGGCCTCTGGAAGCTGGAAAGGCAAGAAAATGGATTCTCCCCTGAAGTTTCCAAAAGGAACGCAGCCCTCCCAATGCTTTGACTTCAAAATTCTCATCTTGAGAATTGTAAAATAATAAATTTGGGTTGTTTTATATAACTTAAATCTGTGGTAATTTCTAACAGTAACAACTGGAAACTGAACCTAATGTTGTGGCCTTTCCCAAAGTTATACACAGCTTGTACTAGTAATGTCAAAAGTCAAATACTCTAAGTCCAGTTTTCCTTCTATGAGAAAATTCTTTTTTTGTTGTTATTGTTTTTTGAGACAGAGTCTCCCTCTGTCACCCAGGCAGGAGTGCAGTGGCATGATCTCGGCTCACTGCAACCTCTGCCTCCTGGGTTCAAGTGAGTCTCCTGCTACAGCCTCTGGAGTAGCTGGGGTTACAGGCATGTGCCACCATGCCAGGCCAATTTTTGTATTTTTAGTAGAGATGGAGTTGTACCATGTTGGCCAGGCTGGTCTCGAACTCCTGACCTCAAGTGATCCTCTTGCCTTGGCCTCCTAAAGTGCTGGGATTACAGGTGTGAGCCACCATGCCCGGCCTATCAGAAATTTATATACCTCCATCTGTTCTTTCCATACTGTTTTCTCAAATATAGGAAAATCTCAGTTCAATGCTTTTATTGTGTTCCATGGAGAAGTACCTGATTAACCACAATACAGGACCACTGTATAGCGGTTAAGACCATAGCCTCTGGACTGGTTTTGAATCCTGGTTCTGCCACTTACTAACTGTATGACTTTGGGCATGTTATCTAGTCTCTCCCTGCCTCAGTTTCATCATCTGTAAAATGAGGTTAATAATATCTATCTTACATAGGTTTACTGTCAGGATGTAATTAGTTAACATTTGGCAAGAACATAATACAACACACCAGCATAGAATAAGTAGTATGTGTTTGTTACAATAAGCTTTTAAAACTATGGCTGGTCTACCTTTAATCTGTCATATGTGACCCTGCTCACATATGACAGATTTGTAAAACAAAATATTAAAGGCCACTGGATAGCAAATAATTTAACTTAAAATTAAATTTTCACTTCAGTTGGTTGTTTCTTAACTAATCTTGATTTTCAAATTACACAGTCTAGATCCTATTTTGGAAGTTTTTCTGTGTTTGGGCAAGTCACATTTAAGCCAAACTACAAATAGGTCAGCCAGTTTACAGATAGGGAGTGTCTCACCTATACCTTAAAACAAACATAGAGTCATATTTTTTATAAATAATACAAGAAGACCAAGGTTTTTTAAAATATGGACTATGCAGAGGGCATTTGATTAACTAGCTTGTTCAAATGGCTGAGCTTCTTTTTTATAGAATATGGTGAATGATGGGCTTTGGGATCTCATATTTAGAATCTTCAGCCATCCCTGAGGTAACTTAAGGCTCTACTGAAAATTTCCCTACTTGGTAAGAAAGTAACTAAGTATGAAGATTTCTCTCTTCATCTCATATTCTCCTGTGCATGCTTGTAAGTATCACTTGCTTGGCTTGGTTTTAATCTTAATGGAATGTAGCCACTCCCAAAGCACTGAAAGCATTCACTAAGATTTGAACATGCTGCATTTTGGATGAATGAGGAAGATTCTGTGACAGAAGATGGGAAGTAAGCATATTCAATCAAATCAATGAAATACTGATAGGCAACACAACACAACATTTCTTATTATTATTCCTATAGTAAGAAGAAATGAGAACCAAATTGTAAGCTCCATGAGGGCAGAACCTATGTCTATACTATTCCCCATTATAACCCTTAACCTAGCACAGTTTTGACACGCTGGTAGGTGTGCAGTATTTCTGGAATGAACAAATGGACTGCCAAAAGGAAAAGCTAAAGGCTAAATTTATATAAATAAAGCAACATGGGATGTTGCTGTAGTGTCTAATATGGTAGGGACTGTGTAAAAAGGAAAATATTAGTAACGTGAGGTGTTTATTTACAATAATCCATTGTACAAGTAGAATCACATGTCCTTTTTCCAGTCTGTTATTAACTCTTGCTGACACTCAAAATGAAACTACCTCTTTAATAGAGTGAGATTTTCCTTTGCTACATTAATTAAAACACCACTAAAGAGAAAAACAGGTATCAGAATAGAGTAAAACACACAGACATTGCACTACACTTAAACACTATGTACTGAATGGTTTGACTCATCTTAAATTTAACTGCATCTGCATTGGTAACATATCTGAGCTGAAAAAGAAGGTAGAACAGGTAATTTGGCAATTTAAAATTCTTAAGAGCAATAAAAAATATGCAAAATGTATGCTTCATTGCTTAAAATATTAATCATAAAAATAAAATAAAATCATCTTCATCAAAATGTAAAACTGTTGCTCTGCAAAAACCCTGTTCAGAGGATGAAAAGGTATTTTACAGAATGGGAGAAAATATTTGTAAACCGTATGTCAAACAAAGAACTTGTATCTAGAATATGAAGAGAATTCTCAAAATTCAACACTAAAAAAATCAAATAATCCAATTAGAACATTAGCAAAAAATATACACAAACATCCTTTCACTCAAGCAGGATATATAGATGGCAAGTAAGCCATGAAAATATGTTCAACATCAATTAGCCATTAGAAAAATGAAAATTCCAATCACTATCACCTACCAAAAATGGCTAAAACAAAAGTTAGTGATAACACAAAATGATTCTGGATCACTCATACACTGCTGGTGGAAATGTAAAATGGAATAGCCACTCTGGAAAACAGTCTGATAGTTCCTTTTAAAACTAAAAATAGATTTACTACACAACCCAAGATTGTACTCTTTGATACATGTCCCAGAGAAATGAAAACTTCTTTTCTCATAGAAATTTGTACATGAAGGTTCATAGCAGCTTTATTCATAACAGTCCCAAACTGAAAACTATCCAAATATCCTTAAAAGGGTGAATAAACAAACTATGGTACATCTATACAACAAAATACTACTCAGCAATAAAAAGGAATTCTATATACATGTAACAATGTGGATGAACCATAAAAAAAGTGGAAAAAGCCAACCACAAAATGATACATATGGCATAATTTCATTTGTATAATATTTGTGAAATAACATGATTATAGAGATGGAGAACAGATTTACAGTTACCAGAAGTTAGAGAATATGAGATGGGGTGGGTGTGGCTAGCAGGATGTGGCACGAGAGGCTCTGTTAATACAGTGAGGCATTTTGATGGATGATAGTGGTTATACAAAGCTACAAATGATGAACACACACAGAAGAATGCATGCATTACTGGTGAAATAAGTTTTATGGGTTATACCCATGTTGGTTTCCTGTTTTTGATATTGTACTTGAGTCATGGAATATGTCAACACTGGAGAAGGCAGGGTGAAGGATGTACATGACCTTGCTGTATATTTCTTTGTACCTTGCTATGAATATATAATTATTTCAAAAATAAAAATAAAGAGGTTTTTTAACAAGCCAAAATCATCTTTAAAAAGTCATTCAGATTTAAGAGTACTGTCTTTGAAGGTAATGTGAGTTTAAATCCACAGATTCCATTTTTTAAAAAGCATATATGACTTCTCTTCTACCAGACATTCACTTTTAGAAAATAAAACATTTTCCTCTATCTTCAAATTCAAAAATAACTGAATAAGTACTCTTCAGTTTCCAAACAGAGTAATCCTTGAGTTGAAATACACAGAAAAAGAAAATTCCAAATATAAACCAATATGTGCCTGCCTTACCTGGAAAACAGCTAGAATCACAGCATCTCTGAGTCGGAAAGAACTTCAAGGTCTTCCAGTTCAAATTCCCACCAGCATAAAATTCATTTCTCCAATGTTTCTGATTGATCTAACATTTGAATACATAGTTACTATTTTGCCTGCCCACCACATTCTTTTCTGGAAAAAGCATCCCTCTTTTTTCTGTGAACTGCTTTTCTCAATTAGAGTTCCCCTAAGAGCCAATTTTTTCCATCACCAGATCAGTCCAGAGAAGGCACTGGAACCAAATTATGGGTCCTACCCCTTGGCCTTAGTTGATTTGCTCAGAATTGGGCACTTGGCCCAACCTGGACCAGACAACTTTTCCAAGGTTTTTTTCACTAAATGTGCTAGAGAGAGTTTCTCTTCATTGTTGGGAGATGTATAACCCAGGCATGCTTTGCAATCATGCTTTGCAATAATGTGGAGAGGGAGGGAGGGAGGGAGAGAGAGAGGGAGGGAGGGAGGGAGAGAGACAGAGAGGGAGAGAGAGAGAGAGAGAGAGAGAGAGAGAGAGAGAGAGAGAGAGAGGGAGAGAGACTACAGAGGAAAAATGAGCTAATACTCTGAGAGAAGCAGAGATGAAAGAAAGAGAAACAAGGAAAGCTGCATTTGAGTCTCTGGTTCTAGTTGTTTCTGGGGCCCAGTGGGATGTCTGCCCTCCCCACAGTTTGGCTGTTCAATCCTTTCTTTGTTCACATGAGACATTCCTAATATCTTTCCACTAATTTCCTATCTTTACCAAGCTAGTTCAAGTCACATTTCCACCACATGCAATGAAAAGAATATCCTGTAATGAATGAAAAGTCCATAACTCACAGTTCAGCCTGTTAAGAGCTCTAATTGTTAGAATGTTCTTCCTCATGTTGAAACAAAGTGAGCCTCCATGGATATTCCAACCATTGCCCTACATCCTTACCAAGTCTCATCCTCCCCTTTCCAATATTCAAATATTATGATCACATAATCTTTGTGCACATTTGTTACTTTTTTCTGTACGGTATATATTTCCTTACTATTTTGATAATAGCACCCCAATTCTTTGAGGGAAATTACCTCTACCCCACTGAACGCAGCCTAGTAGGGTCATGAGTCAAGATTCCCTGCCATTCTTTAGCCAAAGAGTGAACATATGACCCAAGCCAGATCCCCTAGTTTTGAATCTTAATAAAAACATTGAAAGTTGCTGGAGTGTCATCACGTCGGCAGTGAAGCCCTGAAGAATGTGACTGCCAGCCCTCTTAAGCTGTTCTTTCCCTGTCCTTTCTGCGCCTGATTCTCTTTGACCTGTAAACTCTTTAATATCTTTTCAGTAAGAAATGCTATTAACTAGTTAGTTTATATAATTAAACAAGTCTATCTTAAACATATCCCCAAAGTTTTCTCTTTTTTAGGCTAAGTAATCTCAGCTTGTTGAACTGTACTTCAGGTGACTTGATTTCCAATCTATAATCTGATTGGTTCTGTCCTGAATAAACATTTATCAAAAATCTTTGTGAACACATGGCAGTCAAACAAAAGGTGATCTGACCAGAACAGATATAGGAAGAATATGTCGAACTTTTTCTTTTTTTGAGATGGATTTTCGCTCTGTCACCCAGGCAGGAGTGAAGTGGCGCGATCTCAGCTCACTTCAACCTCTGTCCCCTGGGTTCAAGCGAGTCTCCTGCCTCGGCCTCCCAAGTGTCTGTGATTATAGGCACCCGCCACCATGCCTGGCCAATGTTTGTATTTTTAGTGGAGGCAGGGTTTTGCCATGTTGGCCAGGCTAGTCTTCAACTCCTGAACTCAAGTGATCCACCTGTCTCAGCCTCCCAAAGTGCTAAGATTACAAGCGAGAGCCACCACACCTGGAGAATATATCCATTTTTGATCTTGATGTGTGCTTATGTTAATGCAGCTCCAAAGCCCACGTCACAAGCACATGATACTGAGGCAGATTTTGAGTTTATAGCCAGCTAAAATCTTGTCATTTTTATGTTAACTTCTATAAATTAAATTTTTTCAGACATATAGTATACAGTTTACTTTTAAAATTCTACATGACATTGCAGCCTGTTAGGCTTGATATAGTTTCAGTTAAGTCTACAAAGATTTACCAATGTAATGATATGGTTGTCACTGACTTTAGGAATGCAGATTTAGTTTTATTCTCTAAGAATGTGGCAAAGGAATAAAATAACAATAATCCGGTTTATCAATCTTCTCTAAAGAAATTTAGTAATTCTAAAGTTAGATATTTGAGTCCTATAAAGTAATTAGCTAAATATGTTTGTATAAAAGATCCTCTGAGCCACTGATAAATAGAGCCAGACTTTTCTTAAGAAAACACAACACACACACACACACACACACACACACACACACACATATAAAATCAGCCATATAGGCCAGGCATTAAGAACCATTAGATTATGGAGGTTTACTTGATAACTCTCAACAATTTGTGACTGGCAAGCACTTTTCTCTGATATTTATAGGAATTCCGATGGGAAATGAAGTTGCCACTGTTTCACCATTAAAATTTTATTTTCAGGATTCTTACTTTAGTTCAGAAAGTTTCTAATGCTCAGAGATCTCAAGGCTTCAGTAAAAGAATCAACTTTTATAAAAAAAAAAAAAGAGAGAGAGGAGATTGGCTAAAGAAAAATTATTGGATATTTTGTTTGAATTTGAGATCTTTTCCATTATAATTTTAACCATGGCTTCAACCCAAGATATGCTATACAATGAGAAGTTTGAAGAACAAATACAGTTGTAAAGCAATAGAAAGATGATTCCTAAAAGGTAAGGCTGGCTGCCCAGTGTGTTCCTCAACATTGGTTTTCATCTTGTTGAATTTACCTTCATTCCAGGATCTAATCTCAGCTAATCAGTTTCAAAACCCAATCTTACAAACACAGCAAGAGAAGACCCATATTAAACAGATTCAGAGGCTGATGTATATAATCAGAATGCTGATTTATTAATCTCAGAGAAAATCAATTGCTACATAGACCAGAAACACTTGAGTCAGCCCACACTAGCATATTTTCTCCTCTAAAAGTACCCTCTATGGACCAGAGAACAACTTCCAGGAGTTGAGAGCAGTCCCTGGCTGATAGCAAGAAAACAAGACTTCATTTCTATAGCTGCAAAGGAATGAAACCTGCCAATAACAGGAATGAGCTTGGAGGAGAACCATGAGCCCCAGATAAGAACACTGCCAACAAACACCTTGATTTCATTTCAGCCTGAATAGAAAACTCAGCCATACTGTTCTAGATTTCTGATCTACAGAAACGCAAGCTAATAAATAGCTGTTGTTTTAAGCTGCTAAGTTTGTGGTTACACTGCAATAGAAAACTAACACATCTATAGACCAATGATTCTTAAAATGTTGTTCCCCAACCAGCATCAGTATCATCTAGGAACTTGTTAGAAATGCAAATTCTTGGGCTATAACAATCTGGGGATAAGGCCTAGCAATCTATATTTTAACAAGGCCTCCAGTTAATTCTAAAGCACATACTAAAGTCTGAGAACCACTGAAGTACACACTGCTTAAGCAGGCATAGGCAACCTGTACCTGGTGATCTGGTCTTCTTCATGCTTCTATAGATGACCAACATCTATTCTGACTAATATCTGCTATTCAGTTTTGCAGTCAGGTCTTTTATTGTTTCAAGATCATAGTATTAAAGAAAATTATGTAAATTTCCACTGTGATCCTGTGCTTATCGATTTCTAGTTTAACTCTAGGGAAAAACCTTATTTCCCCTTTTAAGTGAGACGTACCTCACTTCTATTCCCCTGCAGTATCTACATTGAACTAGACACTAGGTACAATGTAGCAGTTGTAGCTAAACTACTATGTTGAAGTTAAACTACATTATTCTCTAGTTAAAGAATAATGTGACATATGTAAGTTTTTAAGTTTTAGCCATGTGTTGTCACCCTAAACTCTGAACTCAGAGTTCTCAGTCAGTTTCAGCAATCAGTGTTTGCCTGGAAGTGAGCATCCCACCTCAGTGCATAAAGAAAACTCCTAAGGTATAGTAGAAAGAGGTTGAACAAGCAGCCAAGAGACCTAGGTTCCAGTTTATGCTCTACTATGGACTTGCTGTGTAACCTTAAGTAAGCTGACATCTCAGAGCCAGTTTCCTTATCGAGAAAATAAAAGTCTCTAAGTAAAGGATCTCCTACAGCTAAACTCTTCTGTGGCTTTCTCATCAACAGTGCATTCTTCCAGAAGTAAGACTAGTGCCCTTGATGACAAAAAAGAGCAAGATACAAAGTAATAAATGATACTGCAACTGGCTTAGTTTGTGTCTCACAAGAAGAGGAAAAGCCTAGATACCTCCTCATCTCTAGGAAACAGGCTTTCAGAGTAAAGAAAAATTAATATCAATGAAAAACTACATATTAACTCTTTTAAAATAGAGTTACCAAAACTGGCTTGAGAGTTTAAATTAAAATTATTAGTGCTAATTTAGTGAGAGCTGTGTATTTGTTACCAAGTTCATTTCATTTGAGAACAGAGATGCAGAGCAGGATCTATAAGCCCCACTCACCCTTTTTTTTTTTTGAGACAGGGTCTCACTCTGTCACTCAGGCTGAAGTATAGCAGCATGATTTTGGCTCACTGCAACCTCTGCCTCTTGGGTTCAAGTGGTTTTCCCACCTCAGCCTCCCAAGTAGCTGGGGCTACAGGCCTGCACCACCACACCCAGTTAATTTTTGTATTTTTTGGTAGAGATAGGGTTTCATCATGTTGGCCACGCTAGTCTCAAACTCCTGACCTCAAGTGATTCATCCACTTTGGCCTCCCAAAGTGCTGGGATTACAGGAGTGAGCCACTGTGCCTAGCCTAACAGCCCCTTTTAATGAAACATATACTCTGTCAAATTTGACCTGAAAATTACAGATAATTTGATTGCTGAGAAACTTTACTCTTGTGTCTTGTGATCTAATTGACTTCTCTTCACATTACCTTTTCTGAAGGTCTATTTCTCTGGGTGAGAATCTAAGCTAAAGTTAGAGAAACAAAAAGGATTAAGCTTCTAAAGGAATGAAGTTTGATCTTCAAAAGGAAGAACTTGGAATAATCAAAACCAAACCCATATTCTAGCTTCTAAATACCACCATGTTCAGAAGGTTTCTACATTTCTCTTAAAAGCCATTTGGTCCCCGTGATTCTTCCCAAGCAGTAAAAAGAATTTTCAATTTAAAGTTAAATAATTTTTATGGGTTTTTCTAATTGTATCACACATTCATTTTTATATTTCATTCAACAGATATTCATTGATCATCTACCATGCCAGGAGCTATGCTAAGAACCTAGGCATAAAAGGTATAGCATCTACTCACAGGAAACTTATACTTCTGGGGGACACAAACTAATAGGCAATTCCATCATGACATACAATGCAAACTCCAAAATTTAAGTCTATCTGGTAACAGATCAATTCTACTTAACCTTCTAAGAAGTGACAGAATACCATCTCTGGGTTTTAAAGTAAGAGTGAATAAGCAACATATCCTTCCTGTCATGATGATATCAATATAATCAAGCAGAATATTTCATTGTTACTTGTGGTTCTCTAGGGACAAAAAGCATTATAGCATATATTCATATACATAGAAACATATGTGTGTTACAATGTACCATTATTGTTATTTATGTCTTATTATTACTATGCAGTACAGCTAACTTTGGAAAATGAGCCCTTGTATTTCCCATTCATATACTCAAGGCCACCATTCACTGAATAAATCCAGCATTCATTCCATACAAATTAATGAATACTCTGTGTTTCAGCACTATGCTAGGCCCTGGGCTAATACAGATGGAGGACTTAGTCCTATCCCTGTGGAATTTGCAGTCTAATAGAAGAGACAGCTATATAAACAAATCATTGAAACACTATGTGAATGGTGCTTTTAAGAGTATATAATCCTAGCAGAGCATAGGGAGTGAACAGACCACTCAGAGGAGGAAACCAGGTGGGCTGGGTGGTTGCCTGATCTATAGCTACATTCAATGGTCTGGGTGGAGAAGTTTTGGAAATACAAAAATAAATAAGACAAAATCTCCATCTTGATTTCTATGATAAATAGGGAGACAGATGAAAAAATATAATTTGAGGAAGATATATGAGATAAGCCCTTTTACAGAGGGTCAAAATGCTTAGGAAAAGCAGAGCAGAGGATGACTACTTTCTTTTAACAAGGGCACTGGAGAAGGTTTCGCAAAGGCGGGGGTATCTGAGGTGGCTCGTTAGCTTATATTCTGGTCTATTTATACCAACAGACATAAATTATTTCAGCTCTGAAGAGGTGCTTTTAGATTTTCCCTTAGCTGCTTTAAAGTCTCTATAGAGAAATTGCAATAAGCCAATATATTCTCTGTAGAAAGAATCCACCCAAACACCTTGACATTCTCATTCCACGTATTTCCCACATGATATCTTTTATGTCTGGGAAAGCAGACTAGGAAATGTTTCAAATACTCGAGGGCCTCAAAACATATACGTTGGAAAGTGTACCTAATTTCTAAAAAAGGTCAAATTGCGAAATAATCCATTTTGATTGGAAAACAAGCTGCTCACTTCTGGTATGGAACAGATGCCACAGTTCAAGCACTAAGGAAGTAAAAAGCACCTCTGCTGTCAAGAAAGTCATTGCACAGTCTCTTCTTCAGCTCAGCAGCATCTCATGCCGATCAACGTGTCACACATTAAAACCCATTTTCTTTGGTGAGGGGCTATAGTTTTATACAGTTATTGAAAGGAGCAGAACACTTCTGACTGCTGCCTCCAATCTTTGCTGACAATGACTTAGGACTAGAAGACTTGAATATAAAATAATCCATAAAGAAGGAAAGCAAATTTGCAACTGCTTAGTATGAGACTTTTTTTTGGCATACACAAAACCTAAGTGGCTCCCCTAGAACAAGAACATGCACAGCAACAGAACCAGGGCAGCCAACATGCTCAGTAAATAAGGCTACATACTAAGGAAAGTGCTAAGTATGAATACGAATATTTAAAAGCTGATAAAAGAAGGATTTTTTGTTGTTACTATGGTAAAAAATTATTAGCACAAAAAACAGTATGGCTATAAACAAATATGCATATATAATCCAATCTCCCTTATAATTATTGAAACCAAATTATTCATATCAGATCTAACACCAGAGAAATCATGGGAAAACACCAGGATTAATTAGAGTGCCCATCAACATAAATGTTGATAGTCATTATGAAGATCAAGTATGGGATGTCTTGCTTCAACTTCTTAGGTATCATTTTGATAACTCCTTTATAGACTCTGTTTTCATGTGATCCTATGGGACCTTGGTGCCTTCTAAATGAAACCCTGAGAATGAGTTTCAATGGAACTACAGTTCTAAGAACAGAGCCTTCCATAAATTTTCATGGCAGATTACATGATATTTAAGATCAACTGACTAATCATCCAAAAGGGATTTATCTTTAAAAAAAAATCTCTTAAATACCTAAATGGTTACAATGGCTCCAGAAGTGAGATACTTTTTTCTTTTCCCAGGAATATCCAATTCTCCTGGCAACTAAACTGACCACAGTCAAACTGCACAGATTTTTTTTCTACAAACCTGGATATGTGTGCCTTAACCAAAGGGCTCTGCCACTGCTCACAAATATTAAAGTTCAGCTTGCAAACACAGTAATTTACTTTGATGAAGCCCCGGTTCTAAGCGCTGTCAGACTCAGTTCACATTCAGATGAACGCAGGGCACTGAGATTTACACAGCCAATTACTTACGAACGACTGTGTATGCTTTTCCATTGCAGCTTTTCTTCCAGCTCTCATGGAAACAAGCACTGCCACAGCCCCTTGATGAGCCAGCAAGACTCATTTGGCAACAATGACGGGTATCTGGCATCTGAGAGGAACATCAACTAAAGACAATGATAGGATTAAAAAATAAGTAAACACAAGACAATTCTTTTTTCTTTTTTTCACCCCCTTAGACTCTGCATTTCCACTTGCTTGATTCAGTACCTATTTTGTTTTGAATGTCATATAAACGAATGCTACAGCCCTATGCAATTTTTAAACCATTTTACTGTCCGTCTCATGTGGAGCTCAATAATGTTACTGCTGGCATGAGTGCACCATAAAGCCTATGACTCCGTGATGTAACATTTTAAATAAGGATACATTTCTCATCCAATATGACATTATATAGGAAAATTTTGCTATGTCACCTGTTTGTCATGAGAGCTTGAGAAAGCCACATAATCCCTTTCTTTCTTTTCTTTTTTTTTTTTTTTTTTTTTTTTAATTCAGAGTCTCACACTGTTACCCAGGCTGGAGTGCAATGGTGGGATCTCAGCTCACTGCAACTTCCGCCTCTCAGGTTCAAGTGATTCTCCCGCCACAGCCTCCTGAGTAGCTGGGATAACAGGCGCCTGCCACCACGCCCAGCTAACCGTTGCATTTTTAGTAGAGTTGGGGTTTCACCATGTTGGCCAGGCTGGTCTTGAACTCCTGACCTTGTGATTTGCCCACCTCGGCCTCCCAAAGTGCTGGGATTACAGGCATGAGCCACCAAGCCCAGCGTTACATAATCCCTTTCAACTGTATATATCTTACCATTAAAATAAGAATAAGAAAACCTGTCTTCTTTTTTTCTCCTTAATAACTTGTAAGGCCTATTTATTAATCAAAATGAATGAAAACAATTCACAAACTCAGTGACATCAAGGAGCTCGTTCACTGTTTTACTTAAGTATTTAAGGAAGAGTTATTCTATGGCTTCAAAATATAGAGCCATCACATGAAATAGCAAAATACAAAATCACACCATGTTGTACAGATTTTTGTGTGTATGGCTGCTAGAAGCTAGAAGTTACCCAAAGTCTCCTTAATGTGCCATTCTCTGAATAAGACAGGTACCAATACTATGGTATCTCTATTGAGAATGCAAAGGCTTGCAGTAAATTTGGATGAAACTGCTTACTCAGAGTCACCCAACAGCTTTGTGGTAGGAATGGAAAAGAACCCATACTGTTGGATGGTGCTATGAGTCTACCTCCTTCCATTTAAGGACATTTCCAAAATGACAACTCCAATCTTCATATGTGCTTATTATACAATGTGCCACCATTACAAAATTTAAATGTTAAAAAATGGGGGAAAGTTCCATTCTCCCAAACATCCATTTGCCAGATGATTTAAATAGCACATCATAGGTCTCTGACGCACAGAGTCCAGGGAGCTAATATATCATTTTAGAATACTTACAGCCTGAAGAAACACAGAGTCAAATCATAGCGGGGCCAACTAGGCTTTTTATCCAAGATGGATAAGTGAAATTCCATGCAGTTGCTTGTGCACAAAGTATTTTCAATTAGATTTTTGAAATGCAACCAAGAGTTGATATCATCTAACTTTTGAAAAGACTAAGCTCTGACTAGGTGTGGTAGCTCATGCCTGCAATCCCAACATGTTGGGAGGCCAAGGCAGGAAGACTGCTTGAGCACAGGAATTCAAGACCAGCCTGGGCAACATAGTGAGATCCTGACTCTACTAAAAATTAAGAAGAAAATTAGCCAGATGTGGTGGTGCAGGCCTGTGATCCCAGCTACTTAGGAGGCTGAGGTGGGAGGATCACGTGAGCCTGAGAGGTTGAGGCTACAGTGAGCCCTGATAGTGCCACTGCACTCCAGCCAGGGGGAAAGAGCAAGACTCTGTCTCAATAATAATAATAATAATAATAATTTAAAAATTAGTTCCTGTCATTTATATGGTTCATTTTATTGTTATGGAACAGGCAAAGCCTGAACATGATATAAACTGTAAAAGGATTTGCACTGAAAAGAAAGTCTCTTTTTCCTGTTTCTCATACAGCAAATCCCCTCCCTGGAAACAACCTTCTAACAAAGATAAGCTGTGTGTGTGTGTGTGTGTGTGTGTGTGTAATTTATACAAAGGAGAGCATATTAGACATACTGTTCTCACTTTATTTAATAATGCATCTTGGATTTTGTTCTATTACCACTGCAGAACTTCCTTATTCTTTTAACAAGTTGCATAGTACATTCCATGGAATACCATAATATACTTATTCAGTCCCCTATTGATGACAGTTAAGTTGTTTTTAGTCCTCTGCTATTAAAAGTATTGATGCAATAACTATACTTAGTCATTTTGCTCAAATGAAAATACAAATGTAGAAAAATTCCTTAAGCAAAATTGCTTAGTCAAAGGATATATGCATTTAAAATTTTTTTACAGATCATCCTTCACAGAAGTTGTATCTACCAATTTATCATTCCACCAAAAAGTATAAAACTAACTACTTTCTCAAGCCCTTTATAATCAGCTTTGATCAAGCTTCTTTATCTTCAATAACATGATAAATAATATTTTTCATTTAATTGTCATCATGAGTGAAGTTTGGCATCTTTTTCTTATATTTTAAAAGCCACTTATGCTTACTTTTCTGTGATCTGTCCTCATCCTTTACCCATTGCTGGTCATCGTTTTCTTGTTTATATGTAGATGTTCTCTAGTCAATAAGGAAAATGGTCTTGGTCTGTGATAAATGTGAAACATTTTCTCCAGATTTTCATTTGTCATTTGACTTTGCTTATAACAGATTTTCTTGTTATGCATAAATTTTGTTTTTTAGTATTTAAAGTTATTTATTTTATGGCTTCTGGGTTTTATATTTGAAAAGACTTTCTAATGTAAAAATTATCTTAAATAATCTTAGATGTTTTCTTCCAATACTTTTCTGATTTGATGTTTTAAATTTAAACCATTGTTCTACCCAAGGATTTATTTTTGGATAAGGCTTAAGATATAAATCCAACTCAATTTCTTTGCCTAATGGTAATATTTATTGAATGAATACTCCAATGTTTCTTGTAATATGCAATGCCAACATTATCTTACGTGAAATTTTCATATATCTGTATCTATCTATCTATATCTTATACTCCTTCCACATTTATTTTTTATGTCCCTTTCTTTTCCACTTAACTATCTATACCAGCACCACAGTCTTTAAGTTATTGTAGTTTAATACTTTTTAGAAAAACTGATCTAGTCCCACCTCAATGCTCTTCTTTCTCAAAATCTGTCATTATAGATTCTTTTATTTTTGTAAATTTTTTAGTTGAGTCACTTGATTTTTCCAAATATACAATCATATTACTTAGAAGGTATGGTTAATATGCCTCCTTTCTAGTTTTTTTATTTCTAATTTCTTTTTTCTTGTAAGACTCCTTTGTCTAGTGCTACTATAACAATACTACATGACAATAGGAATAAAGGTGATCGATGGCTTAAGAAGTTTATGGAAATGCTTCCAGCATTCCCTATAAAGCAAGATGTTGACTTTTTCATTTTTAGGTTAGTAAGAGGACACTTACCAATCTAAGGATTGTGGATCCTGAGATCACTTGACTAGGAGGTAAGGATGGGGTCATATCATATAAACCACGGCTGTTACTCCTCAACAAGGAGGAATAACAAGCATGGTAAGCAGATGCCATAAAACATGTCTACTACAATTTTTCACTGCCTGGAATCATTGGAAAGTTTCATAAATGCTTGCTTTTAGGTTCTTCACTTTTACAATAAAGCTGATAAAGCATGGTTGCCAAGCTTTTATAATAATTAGAAATAATATATGTAAAATGCCTAATGCACAAGAGTCACTCAATAAGTGATAGCAGTATGATTAATCTATGAGATAATAAAAAGTTCTAATTTAAAATACAAGAAAAAAGTAACTTCCATGGTGTCAAGAGATAATGTCATGAACTCAGCGACACTAACTTCCCTATAACCCATTCCTCCATATTAATTTTTACTTTACATTATACCTTCTCTAAAGAAATTGTTACAGAGAATCATACTCCTAGCAATATGACAGAAGACTAGTATATCACACATAAAAATATAAAATATGTCTTTTTAAGCATGGTTCAGCTGAAGATTAACAGAAATAAATGTAAGCCAGAAACAACTGAAAAAATAACATTTCTCAGAAGGAAAAAAAACTTGGGAGAATTATTTCCTGAGGGCAGTTGCTAATCCTTAATGAACTAGAGCCTGGGTTCTAAATGGGCACACGGCAGAGAGTTGGGAGGATAGCAGACAGAGTCAGGGCCCAAGTAGGATAAGAGATTAAATGAGGACCCTTACTTAAAGCTGAGACTCCCAAAGGGTGACACCCTCAGTAGGCAAACTAGGAAAAGGCCCACCTTGAAGCAGGAGACCTGCCCTTCTCAGATGTGGCTCTGGCTATATCAAAGGGAGCGAGGTCCTTCTCCATTCATTCATTTTTTCATTCAATGAATATGTATTGAGGTCCTCTTTTTGCCAGGCACCTTTCCAGGCACGGGGTAACAAAGATCTCTGCCCTAATGAGAATTTCTATCTAAAACTTAGCTAATGTGATTTAGGGGTAGAAACTTAAACCACTTGTATGGCCTAAAACCTGCAGCTTAGAATTTAACATGAAGAATTGCAGCCTGGACAACATGGTGATAACCTGTCTCTACAATAAAATTAGAAAAATTAGTTGAGTACGGTGGCACATGTCTGTAGTCTCAGCTACTTAGGAGGCTGCAGTGAGAGACTACCTGAGCCCAGGGAGGTTGAGGCTGCAGTGAGCCATGATTGCACAACTTTGCACTCCAGCCTAGGTGACAGAGTGAGACCCTGTCTTGAAAAAAAAAAAAAAAAAAAAAAGAACTGGTTTGGTGGTGCCCCTGGATTTGAAGTGTTCACAAGCATCTGATGGGAACAAATAGAAATCTTCCCTTGAAGAACATACTTTATAAACACTGGCCTAAAAGAATTTTAAAAGACAATGTTCCTGAAATGAACAAACACATACACACACATGCACCCAACACACACGAGCTATTCTAATGAGGATCAAGTCGAATGAGAACTCATAATGAAAATTTTAAAATATTTTGAACCAAATGGGAAAGCATTATGAAAAAAACCACAGAACTCAATATACACCTACACCATGGCTATGGACAGATGTGTTGGCCTCACAACTCCTTTGCGCCCAAGTGTATCTTACCCTTCTTCTCAATTTTTGTAACCCGCACAAATCTGGTACATGGGTTACAAAAAATCAAATAAATAAAAGAAAGAATGGACAAGACAGCGACAGAGACAAAGATATTTTTGGAATTGCATTGAGAGTCTATGGCTCTTTATTCCTTTTTGTTGGGGAGGGAGCACACTTTCTTTAAATGTCCTCATTAGGAACTGTCATAGGATGGAAGAGCATAAGGAGTCATGACAACTAAATGCAATGTGGGATGCTGGATTAGATCCTGAAGCAGAAAAAGGATATCAATTGTGAAAATTGGAGAAATTTAAATGATGTCTACAGATTAGCAAAGAGTATTTTATTGGTGTTAATTTCCTGATTTTGGTAACTGTACTATACTTATGTTAGATGTTAACATTAGAAGAAGCTGGGTGAAGGATATATGGAAACTGCTATTTTGTCTATAGTTTTGTAATGCAGATATTTTTATAAATTTATTTTTTTTCCCAAAAGAAAAAGGAAAATATCCTTGTTGGTGGCAAATTGTTATTTTTAAATTATAGAAATGATTTGGAAAAGAAAAAAATTAATGCAGAACAAAGGCTAGTGAAAAGGTCAGTAATCTATTTGGGTAATAAATTTCTTTACAGAGGAGGGGTTGATTTAAAAAATATGGTGTGACTTTAAGTCAATGTGAGACTGTTTTCTTTTACAGTCCATAAATGGCTCCTAACGGCAATTCAAAAGGACGAGTTCTAAAAATATTTCTTGCAATGACAGCATCGTTGGATTAGTGTAAAGAGTGGCTATATTGAAGGATCGCACTCATTTAAACAGTGTACCTTATGGTATATTTATTTTAAAAAATCACTCCTCATTACCTTACGGTCACACCTCAGGGTGTTAAAGCAATTTCTGGGCACTCAGTAAGTAAAAGAAAAGTTAATTGAATGCAATAATTTATCATGTCTCCCTATGCTTTCTAATGTAAGAGTCTAGGTTATTTTTAATCTCTTCAACTATAGAAGATACTCTAATTGTACCTTTTTGATATTTTGAGCAAATTTATTACTCTTTAGCAGAAATTTGCTATTCTATGAGAGGGAAAGGAAAGTCCCCACAAAAAACAGAGTGGCAGAGAATGAGCAGCCCATAGGCAGTGTATGGTCACCAAAGTGAGGTCTCCAGGCTCATATCTTTTTTGGTCCCATAGTATATTCTATCAATACCAATACCGAGCATCCACCAGACATATTTACCAATCTATTGTTCATGATAACTGCAACATTTAAGGGAGAATTTAAAACCCAGGATCTTAATCTTCAGTTAGTAAGTTCAGATATTCATACATTAAAATTTGTGTTGGAAGGCCTTTGTGTTTCATAATCAAAAAATAAATAATTTATAAAACTATATAAATATATATAAATAATTACTCAACTAGGCACCATGATCAAGTCTATAACAAAACAGAAACATTTTATTTCTTTATTTTCCTAATGCAGCAGCATGCTCTAGGATATAGGCCCAAGTCATAGAATAAATGTCTAATGTCTCTTCCTTTCGACCACTTAATTTGCCTATATTTTGCCTGTCTTCCTTATAAAACACATGTAATAACATTGTTACCTTCCAAGGGACTTATGTAAATTAATGAATATGGCTGTAAAACATTTTGTAAACATGAAGTGTTACATAAATACTTACGAATTCCTTGAATGTGCTCATTATATTGCCCATTTTCAACCTTAATATTTACTTATAACTCTACATTTGAGATTTCCCCAAGGAAGAAATTCCAACTTTTCTTGCCTGTAGCTTTATAGACTTTCCTTTACATGTGCAAAGTCCAATTCAGTAGGACACAGAACCAGGAATAAATACAACTAACCAAAAACCAAGCAGTATTCACAGATGCTCTAAACCTGCAAACATAGTTAATCACACTCATTCAGCATTTACACTGCAAAATTACAACAGAAATGTAGTAATTTACAGGAAGTTAAAAAGTAAAATTTAGAAGTTCACAATATAATATTATGACTATCAAATTCTTACTTACCAAAGGGCAGAACCCTATGAAATCTGGAAGAAAATTTTATATCTGAGCAAGATTTGAGAAATTTAGCTTCTATTGCTCTGATTTCATAATTTTTTTTTTTTTGAGACTGTCTTGCTTTTGTCAACCAAGCTGGAATGCAGTGGAACGATCTCGGCTCACTGCAAGCTCTGTCTTCCAGGTTCAAGGGATTCTACTGCCTCAGCCTGCAAAGTAGCTGGGATTACAGGTACCCACCACCATGCCCGGCTAATTTTTTGTATGTTTAGTAGAGATGGGGTTTTGCCATGTTGGGCAGGCAAGTCTTGAACTCTTGTCCTCAGGTGATCCACCTGCCTCGGCCTCCCAGAGTGCTGGGATTACAGGTGTGAGCCACCGGGCCCAGCCTACATTTTTGTAATGAATCACTTCAAATCATGCTACTCATGCTCTACATAGCCAGTCTGAAACTATTACCAACTTGAAAATCTAGTTTCATCCTAAAAATTACTAAGATGATTAAATGAAATTGTACATAAAATATTATTCACAGTACCTGTTATATATAAACACTCAAGAAATAATACACAAATAATATGAAATTAATAATTAACTCTGGCAGATCATCTCACGTCCAATAAAAATGAAATTATTAAAGACTTGGGAAATACTATTAATAATATCTTTATTTGTACATTAAACCCATGACAATGAAACACAAGCTCATAACTATTTAGGCCATTTTTGATAATAAGAAACTTATCACAATGAGAGTAACAAGATTAAGAAAACAAATAGTCTTGCTGTAACAATTTTAGCATATTTTACATATTATAAATTATAACAAAAAAACCATCATATGTATCTGCACAAATTTAATGACAAAATGCTGCATATATCCCTCAAAAACTTCAACTGAAAGACTATCACAAAAAGATAATAAAAATGCCATTCAATGATACGATATCAGATAACGGGTCAGTATAAAACAAATGATTTTCCAATAATGTAATGTGGAACCATATCAATTATGTGATAGAAAATAATCCAACTTCACCTTAATACATTCAGATATAAAACAAAATATAATCTGGTACAAATCACATTGTTCAGTGAGTCTGAAAAGTTGGCTGTGGATCAGGACTGGGTGGCTATCACTAGCAATGATCACAAGTGTTTAGAATAAAAAAATAAAACAAGCAGGATACCACAACTCCTTGGGCACTGTTTAGTTCACACAGAAGAGAAACCATATATATATGAATTCAGTGTGGAAAAACTCTCACCAAAAGATTAAATCTTCTTTCATCCCAGAAAATATTCATACTAGAAACTCTTTGTACTGAATGTTGGTGGGCCTTCAAACAAAGTCAAAGTTGCCTACTCATCAGAAGACTCATACTGCAGAGAAACCTCATGAATGCAAGCATCTGTGAAAAGTCTTTTGCTAAGGAATCACATCGTCAACCACATCATTAAATTTGTACAGGAGAGAAACCTATATATGAACCAACTGTGAGGAAGTCTTCAAATGTCAAATATGAAGAAACACAGAATGCTCATACTTAAGATTAAAGACTATCAATGCAGTGACTGTGATAAGGGCTCCATTCAGTTACGCTGGTATCCAGATAATCAGTTCTCAGTATGCATCAGAGCATTCATATATGGGAAAAAAAACTTATTTGTTTCCTGAAAGTCATAAAGCCTTCTCACAGTAATCAGATCTAATCATAAAGCAGAGAATTCATGTTGCAGAGATCATATGAATATTTTGTATATGAGAAAGCCTTCAAGGGTCGTACTGTGAGAACTCATTCCAAGAGAACCTCTAAAAATGCCTGGTATGAGGGAACCTTTCCTTATTTGCACCAACCTCATTAAGTATCACATTTATGTTGAGAGTTTAATGCATGAGGAAGACTCTTCTCGCAGAACATACTAAAATGTGCATTTATTTAAATATTAGTGACTTTATGATTTGCAAATTAGAATTCTTCATCTATGAACTACTTGTTCCAAACACTTAGCTATTTTTCTTATGAGTTGTTTTCTTTGGTAAAATTCTTAATAATTATGGATATTAGCCAATCTTTGTTATTATACATGTTGAAAATTGTATTACAGCTTTCATTATAGTATCTTTTACTATAGGGACAGTATTGATTAATCTAAGTTAAAAGAATTCTCTTCCTGCAGGAAAGCCAAAAGTAGCTGATGTAAATTCTAGTAAGAATTAATTTTTTAAAAAATCAAAAAACCAACTTAATATTTTTAAACATAAATATGGTATTGTACTCAGCATCTATAAAATATTTGCAGGCAAAAATTAGACATCATAGGTCAAAATCTTACAAGTTCAGAGAACTTTAAGACAGCTGAATTTAAGAGCATGTTTTTGTAATTTAGGGAAAACACTGTCTAATTATATAATGTAAATTTTCTATGTAGCAAATTTATTTAATTTGTAAAGAAACAAATGATGACATGTCCACTACACATGAACTAACATCTTAATACCTTTATAGTGAAGTCTCACTAATAGGGTGTTAATTGCACTAGCTCAAAAAGCATCTAGCAGGTATTGCCTTGTATGACCACATAAGATTATCTTCTGGAGCTGGTGAGCCTGCTGCCACTTTTCCCTCTGAATCCAGCTCAGATTAAACCAGCTGGGGCACAGCTGCATCCCAGCTGCCAGCTTTGATTTCCTATGGCTGCACTACAATCACCCCAGAGTGATCACATGATAATGAAATCTGAATTACTACAGATGAGGCTCACAATATTAAAAATTAAAATTTGCTAAGAATTCCAAAAGACTATCTGCATAAAGAATTAGATTTGTAACTAGGTCATCATGTATTTCTATGCAAGTTTTGTCATCTATCTTAGTCCAGGCAGATAGGCACCCTATGAATCAAGTGACTCTTAACCTCAGCCATAGGAGAAACTGTAAATTTGTACTCTAAATCATAAGAAAATAAAGAAGGTGTGGAGCGGCTGGCAAGCAAGATCTCAAAGGAAAACAGTTGAGATTGAGCCTCAATAAATTATGGAAGACCACTGTTAATTCAGGTTGAAAACATAAAAATTCAATGGAAAGAGAGACTTCAGAGACTAAATCTCAATGAGTGCAGTGTTATACTAGGACTCCTAACTCTGAATCCTAACTGAATTTCCTATATGATGTTATAACATGAATAAGTTATGCTTCCATAGTAAAGCCCCAAGGGCTTTTAAAAATTCCTTTAAAGGCAGTTCCATGTAATAACACCATACCTACTGCTGAAGGGCCTAGCAGAGATCCTGCTATGAGCTAGCCTCTTGCAGGAGAGTTAGAAGATTGCAGAGTAAAGCTTTTTGGAGGGTAAGCCATGGGAACACATGGCTAAACAGCGAGCAATGAGGTCTAGGGGAGCAGAGAGGAACATCGCACAGGTAACGTAACTTCAGTGCCCGGAAAGTACAAAGTACAATCACAAATCAAAGGCCTAATAATGTAATACTTATCACTGCAGGTGACCATCTGCTTTGAGTCTGTTATGGGATGTAATTGCTCCTTTCTTGCTGACAGCCATTTCAGGGACCCAGGTGGCACTTCTGGCAACCTGCCCAAGATGGTCCTTTCCCTTTGTATTTTGGCAGGAACAGAGAAGTACTGGATAAAGGAAATGTTTTGGTGAACATTACTGGATTTTCAGTTTACCCAAAACCAAAGTACGTAGGATGGTATTGTAGTGGGGTTGTGTTGTATTTACTTCTCAGAAAAGAAAGGACTGCCACACATTCAATATATGAAAGAAAGCCTTGAAAGCAGACACCTACTCACCAAAAGCAAATAATTTAAGATGGATGAATTGAAAAGACATGTAACAGCACAACCACATGAGAACTTTTGTGTGTATAAATTTGCTTGTGTTTTAAACCACTGATATCCTGTTTCTGAAAACTTATTCCTAGCCTCTGTTCTCCTCTAATAGAACCCAATCAGTTTCTGACAGCTCTTTCCCAAACAGCTGTCTTTCATTTAATTTCATTTAGTGTGCAAACCGTTTCAAGTTGCATGCACAAGCATACTGTGAAGAATTCATTTTCTCTAGTTTCCTGGCGACAATAAAAGAATTTAATAATAAAAAAAGGTGAACTTTGGCCTGAAATGTTGCTGTCCTGATGAAATAGTGAATTATACAAGTGGAAGTGATCCAAAGGTTACTTGGTCCACCCCCTACAATGCAAAAAGAGCCTAGACAGATCTTTTCATGTAATTATCTTACTTGTCTTTTTAAAATCTGCAAGAAAAATTCCACATTCTCACTAAATAAACTTGGTCCAGACCTTGATAATCTGAAGAATGAACTTCCTCAGAGATAAATGCAGGGGGAGTAAAAGGATTTAGGATTCACAAACTGGAATTAGTCAGAATATACAATTGAAAAACAGGTCTGACTCTAAATGCATATACAGGAGAGTATCAAGGAAGATTTTTGTAAAGGAAGCTGAGTTCTTAAAGAAGAGAGACACAATATCGCATAACAGATCCTGGGCTTCAGAGTTTAATAATCACGGATTAAAATTCTACCAATGCCACTTTACGGTATAGTTCTCTTATTTCCAAAATGGGTATTAACAACAACAGTTAATGGGCTCTTGTATTTTAGGCACTACTCTAAGTTTTAAGAGCCTTACATGTATTAACTTATAGATAAATGCTTATACAATAAAGTTGTATGGAATAAATAATGTTATTAGGGTGGTTAGCACAGTTCTTATGTTCAATAAATAGTAATAATTATTCTTCCCACTTCTTCTCATGTAACCAGATATGCTAACCGATCTGGTTTCATGAGATTTTTGGGACCCAAAGATCTAAAAAGAGAGACCAAAATAAGTAATACCACTTTGCTCCCTCCCTCTTTTCCTTTCATCCAAGGCAGGAAACTATCTTGAGACAGACGGAGTAAAGGAGACAATTCTGTTTTGTCTCTTTACCTAAGTAATAATGGTAAGAAGAGGAGATTGTGGAACAGTATGAACACCTTTCACTTTCTTTTGACACAGATAACCACTTCATCCTCTACTTTTTTCCACCCTTCTTATGTCCACTATACATTCTCTGAGTTTCAAATTCCCTAGGATCTTGAATGCCACAGAGTGCCTCAAAGAACAAGCCTACTGTCCCTTACAGACAACTTTGTCCCTATCTTAAATTTCCACCTTTCACAAAAGACATGGTAAGCTTACTTTCTAATTTCTTAGTAAAATAGCTTCTGAGTACGATGGTCCTTGAAATTAGCAGTCATTTATGAATTCATTGAAATTTGGGCCTAGAGTCTCCAATCTATTGGACAGTACTTACATCTCAGCAGCATCTTTCCAAGTAATAATACAAGGGCTCTCTGTGTGATCTTTCTATGTTCAGTTCAACCAAAGCTTATGCTATATTCTTCTTTGAGTTTAAGTTTTGGTTGAACCAAGTATGCCAAAGATTTGGCAGACAACAGCTATAGGGATACTCGGCATTCAATCTGACAAGAGGCTAAAATATCCATTTTAAATAGGAAGACCAGACATGAAGTTGGTATTACCAGTGTCTCATGTTATCCGGTACTGTTGCCCACTCTTTCCCATGCGGCCCTATATTTCCATCACCAGCAAGAAGGTCTGGGCCAGACACCACATTCAGAACCACGGCTCCTTGCTGTCTATACTTCAGGCCCCAAATAACTGGTTTCTTTCTCCAATCACCCTGAAAAAGAGGGAATATTATCTACCAGCTACAGTAGAGGATTCCTAGGCACACTTCTGGAGAAATGCACTGGGAACGCTAATGGGAAAAAACCATACCCCAGCAACGATTTTATCTTCTCTTTCTAGCAAGCTTCTTATTTCCCTCAGGAAACTTTGCTTGCTGTTATATAATGCTTTGGGTAGGACACTCACACATCTCATTAGCACCAGGCCAGAGCATTCAAGAAACAAAACATACTTCGATACAATGTTTACAAAAGAGAGAGACATGTATGAATTCATGCCATAAGCTGGGCTCATAGCCACATTATAAAAGTCATATTCAACCTGCCTGCATTTTATCAAACCATGAATCATTTCTATACTGACCTCACCCCCAAGACTCTCATGCTCTGGCCAGGGAGCATTTCAAGTGTGTGGCCATCAAGTGCCATGAATAGCAGAGAAACCAGGAAAAGCAGTTTCTAAATCAAATCCATACTCTTGAAAATAAACACATTTTTGAATGACATAATAACAACAATATGCCACTCTTGGTTTAAAAGTTAATATAACATTAAGTTTTTTTAAAAAAAGGAATCAAGAAGAAAATATGATATCATATTGCTCTGTATCCGTTTTTCCCTGTATATAATAAGGCTAGCTAATATAAATTAAGGCAATAGACAATCAGATTAATAAAATAACAAAAATTGAAGGTCCTCATGGGCAATAAAGGTTGAGACTATATTGTACTTGAATTGCAATAATCCAAACACAAACAAATAATTGAAGTGATGGACTGAATCCAAACCACCAAAGCCAAATTAGTAGGTTTAAAAAATATATATGTAACAATTTTTTTGAGATATTACTCACATATCATAAAATTCACCCTTTTAAAGTATCTAATTCAGTGTTTTTAGTGTACTGACAGAGTTTTATAACCATCACCAATATCTAATCCTAGAACATTTTCATTACTCTGAAAATAAACGCCATACCCATTAGTAGTCACTATCCCCTCCTATTCCTCCCTCTCTCTAGATCCTGGAAACCACTTATCTCTCTTCTGTCTCTGTGAATTTGCCTATTCTCAATATTTTGTATAAAAGGAATTATACAACATCTAGCTATTTGTGACTAGCCTCTGTCACTTAACAGAATGTTCATCCATGTTGACGCATGTATCACTATTTTATTCCTTTCACTACTAAATAATATTTCACTGTATAAATATACCACATTTTGTTTATCCATTCATCAGTTGAGAGACATTTAGGTTGTTTCCACTTTTTGGCTATTATGAATAATGCTGCTATGGATATTCATGTACAAATTTTTGTGTGGACATATTTCAAGTTTTCTTGGGTATACACTTAGGTGTGGAATTGCTAGGTCCCATGGTAACACTATGTTTAACTTTTTGAGGAAGGCAAGTTCCAAAATTTTACATCCTCACTACACTTGCTGTTGTCCATCTTTTTTGGTTATAGCCACCCTAGTGGTACAAACTGGTATCACATTATGTTTTGATTTGTATTCCACCGATGACTAACGTTGTTGAGCATCTTTTCATGTGCTTATTGGCCATCATGTCATCTTTGGGAAAATGTCTATTAAAATTATTTATCTACTTTTAATTATTTGTCTTTGTATTTATGTTTTATAAGAGTTCTCCATATTTTCTGGATACTAGACCCTTATCAAATATTAGATTTGCAATTACTTTCTTCTTTTCTGTGGACTGTCTTTCAAGGTCACAAGATTGTGCTCTATACCTCTTTCTAAGAATTTTATAGTTTTAGATCATATATTTAGGTGTCTGATCCATTTGATGTGTTGTGTAAAATACCAATTCAACTTCATTCTTTTGTATGTGGCTGTCAAATTGTCCCAGTATTATTTGTTGAAGAGATTACTCCTCAGTGAATTGTCTTGGCACCTTTATAAAAATCCAATTAATAATAAATGAAAGAGTTTACTTCTCAACTCTCAATTATAATTCATGGATCTGTATTATTTATCCTATGCTAGGACCATACTGTTCGGATTACTGTGGTTGAATAGTGAGTATTAAAACTGGAAAATATGAGTCTTCCAACTTTCTTCTTCTTTAAAAGATTGTTTTGGCTATTCTGGATCCCAGTGAATTTTAACATTGGTTAAGGTTTTGACAGGAATTGTATTGAATATGTAGATCCATGGAGAGTATTTCCATATTAACAATATTAAGTCTTCTTATTCATGAATATCGGACATTGTTCCATTTATTTAGGCTTCTTTAATTTCTTTCAATAATTTTTATAATTTTCAGTGTACAGTCTTATAATTTCGGAGGTTCAATTTATTCCTTAGTATTTTATATTTTTTGATGTTCAAAGTACTAGGGTTTAGCATCTCTTCTAGTTCTCATGAAGCACTAAGGTAAAAAAGGAATAATTGTTTATAAACTTCACATCCTATGCTATATGCCTGTCAGCTTAACTCTGTCATATCTAAGCATGTTTATACCAATCCTGAATGTTTATAAAAAAATCTTAATGAAGAGGGAAATAATATTGATCTATCTTGAGGCAGTAGAACACAAGTTCAGACTGGAATCAAATAGATTGGTCACTCACAGGCTATAAAATGCTGAAAAATTTGTTCTCCTTCTGTAGCCTCAGTTTTCTCATTTATAAAATTAAGACAATATTTGCCTTCCAAGGTTTTATGTGGATTAGTGGGTCAGGTCTTTGTCTTGTTAACTATTATCTCTTTGGCTCCTAAATGAACGCCTGGGGCCTAAAAGGTGCTCAGTGAATACCTGTTAAATGAGTTTTTTTAAAGTATAATGTAGTATCTACCAAAAGTAAGGGCTCAATAAATGACAGCAATAGTTATCATCATCATCATCACCATGAGATTACTGACTTTCGCATAAATAACCCAATGTCCCAATGAAGTACTAAGTAAGCTGAATCATAGTGCTACCATACCCTGCATGGATTGTAAATATAAATAAATTTGGCCAGAGGCAATGCAAACCTGGTAAGAGCAAAGGAGAACTTTAACAACTCCAATGTGACACAAACACTGCAGTTCATCTTCAAATTAACTTCTACTTACTGAATATTGTTAAATATGGAAAAGGCTAGAAAACATTCTGCCACATAGGGCAAAATAGTCAAGGTTTGACAGAACAACTGGAAATAAAAAAAACCTACCATGTCTACTTTATATTGATTATAATAATATATTAACCATGCTAGAAAGTGCTCTAATTTTTTTTTAAGTGAAATGATCCTTGAGTTATTTTTTCTGTATATTTCCTTAAGTTCACTTTTTTAAAGTAAGAAATAAAAGCAGAAATGATAAAAATAAAAAGAACCCCACAAATGTGCCAAGCTAGAAACATTTAGTTTCTAGGTTCTTGCAATTTCTCAAAACTTAATAGAAATATTTGTAAAAATAGGAAAATAAAACAAAAATGAATGCTCAAACCAAAATTCAAGTCCACTATATGCAGTCTCTAAAATGCCTTCTGCTGTTTCAACTGACCGCTTTTTCATTTCCTGTAGTTTTATCTTCTAAAAAGATTAAGAGGGAACTACTGTTTTGCATTTAAAACATGGCAATAAGACTTTAAAACACTTTAAACTTGGCACTAGTCATTACTAACTAATTGGTTTAAAGGCTAATTTTTCCCACTTCTATTTCATTCCCATAGTTGCAAATCAAAGGAAGATGATCTTTTAGAGGACACGATAAATAGAAAGTATATAATCCTGTCATTAATATTCCCAAACCCTGTTTCTGTGCTTGTAAATGCTGCTTGTTTCACCAAACAAAGGTGGTTGCTTTCATTGAAGAAGAGAATTTAAAAGACCTTTCTTAGTATAATAAAAGCAAAAGTCTACTTCTAATTACAAATACTTTAAACTTGGAGTCTGAAATGAAATTCCAATTATTGTTATCCTGGTATGCATTTTGCAATAATTTGAAAGTCTTCCTTTTGCTCTTTTAAAAATAATAACAAAACCAATCTACTTTTAAAATCTTTAAACAATGCATACTGAGTATGAAACAAACAAAAAGTATAAAATAATGTAAAATTATCCCATCCTGAACCCCAGGCCCATAGTCCTCCTCCACAAAATAAATGAATTTCTTATTAACAACCTGAAATTTTCCATATGTAGTCAAGTATAATCAATCATACATACATTAAATCATGCACGTCTCAATTTTTGAACTATCATTTTATGACTATAACAGAGTAACTAGAGAGCCTAGGAGCTTGAAGCAATGTTGGAGAGCATTTACCAATCTTCTTGTTTTAGACAGTTCAGGAAACTGAAGCCCAATTATGTAAATTGTCCAAAGCTATTCCTAACCACTTAGAAACTATTCTTAACCACTTAGAAGCTCTGAAATTTTGTTCTTGCATGATTTTAAAGATATTGCTATCTCAGAAATACCTAATATAGATGACAAGTTGATGGGTGCAGCAAACCACCATGGTATGTGTATACCTATGTAACAAACATGCACATGCATCTCAGAACTTAAAAGTATAATAATAAAAAATGAAACAAAAAAAAGAATATTGCTATTTCTAATAGACCTTAGAACATCTTTCACACACAGAAAAACAAACAAACAAACAAAAAAGATTCCTAAAGTTCAGTTTAAAATAAATATGCTTCAAACTAAAGTTTCTCCAACTTATTTCAATCTCCATTGGGGTGGGAGGGTGTGGTCATTAAGTTTCATCTGAAACAACAGTTCTGCCTGGGCAGACTCAACAGCCTATTCACATCTGTATTCTTAAGAAAACTAGTAAAAATAAAGTGTAAACTTTATTAATTTCTCCAACTCCTGTGCAGACATAGTAAAATCATAGATTTGATTTTTTCAGTTGAGCACCTAAGAATTCAGAGAAACAAGCCCCAACTTGTACCCTGCATAATAAACAAATAACAATATCTCATTAAGTAGCTCAAGAGGTAAAGTTCTTGGTTTCATCAAAAGTGAATGAAATCTATCATGGATTTCTTGTAATCCACTTACAAGAATCATGTGGGCCAATATTCACCCAGTCGGTATGTGAGCAGAGACATGATGTCAACAGTGTCTGGAGATAACCCTATTCCAAAGCCACTGTGTTCAGTGAGACGCCTGCAGTGATGAAAGGTACTTTACTGAATGACTGCTGGTAGAATATGCAATGAAGTGGGGAGATTAGATAACTGAATTTTAGGACACGGAATTCAGTTTTGGTTTCTCCATGTCACCCTAGGTCTAAATGCGTTGTTTCTCAGTGTACTTGCTCTTTTAATTGGTAATAATATTATTTATTCGTTTGGGGGCTTCAGAAACTTCTGACAACAAAGGCCTTGCTCAAGAACCTACCATGCTTTTTTGAGTTCTTAAACAAAACAAAACAAAACACGTAGAAGCAGCTGTTTGCCCTCCCTCACATCTTTGCAAGCTTCCATAGAAGCTGGAATCTTTATTCTCTATTATCTATTATATAATCATTTGCTGATTCTTTAAACCTTTCAAAATCAAACAGAAATAGAAACTGCCCCTTAAGCCTGACCTGGCACTAAATACTAAAACTTCTGTGGATTGTTAGCAGTAAAAATGCCAAATAAAAATCTCCCACAAACACTCTCACTCTGTGTACATTGTTACCTTGAGTTTCTGGGATTCGTCTCCAACATAAACAGTACTCGTGTCACATTGAAAGAGGTTACCTCAGCCCTTCTGAAACCTGTGACTGGGTAAGTCCTATTCCCTAACATAAACACTGCAAGATGGTGGGCCTGGCAAGTCACAACCCTAATACTGAAAAATGCCAACTAGTGCTTCTAATAGGAAAAAACATATTGAACATGCAAAATTCCCTACATTTTTACAGGATTAATTACATTTCTCATCCATAAACCACCTGTCTCTGGAGGGGGTATTTGATCCTAATGTTTTTTTAAAAATTAATTTTTTAAATTGTCTCCTCCTAATTGAAGAGGTCTGAAACAGTCAAGTATATGTTTTCTTCTCCTTTGTCCTTGAGGGTAGGACATGTTCTTGTTCAGCCTATCCTCTAATGAAATCTGGAGAGACTTCCCTTCCTCAGTTTGTACTAACACTTTAAATTAACTTTGCACACTAGGAAAAAGAAATGAGAAACGGGTGCAGACATAAACATTATAATAAAATAGTCACAGCAACCTACACTATATTCATAAGAGTAATAATTTAGAATCTTAGTTACTGGCATCTAATAATCTAATACTTTTGGTTTTGTTCCTCACCTTCTGGTTGTAGGCCTTTGGGTCACTTCATTTTATGATTTTTATCATTATACTCTTCATAGCAAGAAGAGAAACACAAACTGAAACTCAATGTGATAATTTATTTCCTAGTTTCTCATAAAAGGGGTGATAGAAAAAGAGATTGAAACTATTATGGTGACTCCTGAGGTTTTGAATTATACAGGGAATACATTTAATTATTTTATTAATTATGTTTTATGAATCAATAAAGTAAACTGCTATAGTCACTTATGCAGTATTGAGCTCGAAGCAGCTCAAAAGACATGCATTAGTATGGGGGTTGATATGTTTTGGCTGTGTGCACACCCAAATCTTTTCTTGTAGTTCCCATAATCCCCATGTGTCATGGGAGGGACCCAGGGGGAGGTAACTGAATCATAAAGGTGGTTACCACCACGCTGTTCTTGTGATAGTGAGTTCTCACATGATCTGATGGTTTTATAAGGGGCTTTCCCCTCTTTTGTTCATTCTTCTCTCTGCTGCCACCATGTAAAGAAGGACTTGTTTGCTTCCCCTTCCATCGCAATTTCCTGAGGCCTCCCCAACTCTGTGGAACCGTGAGTCAAACCTCTTTTCTTTATAAATTACCCACTCTTGGGTATGTCTTTATTAGCAGCATAAAAAGAGACTAATATAGTAAACTGGTACCAGTAGAGTGGGGTGCTGCTGTAAGGATACCTGAAAATGTGGAAGCAACTTTGGAAGTGGTAATAGGCAGGGGTTGGAAGAGTTTGGAGGGCTCAGAAGAAGCCAGAAAAATGTGGGAAATTTTGGAACTTTTTAGAAACTTGGAGGGCTCAGAAGATAGGAAGATGTGGGAAAGTTTGAAACTTCCTAGGGAATTGTTGAATGAATGGCTTTGACCAAAATGCTGATAGTGATATGGACAATGAAGTCAAAGTTAAGATGGTCTCAGACAAAGATGAGGAACTTATTGGGAACTGGAGCAAAGATGACTCTATTTATATGTTAGAAAGGAGACTGGCAGCATTTTGCCCATGCTCTAGCGATCTGAGGAACACTGAACTTGAGAGAGATAGTTTGGAATGGGAATTTATGATTAAAAGGAAAGCAGAGCATAAAAGTTTTTAAAAATTGCAGCCTGACTATGTGATAGAAAACAAAAACCTACTTTCTGAGGAGAAATTCAAGTGGACTGCAGAAATTTGCATAAGTAACAAGGAGTCAAGTATTACTCACCGAGACAATGAGAAAATGTCTCTAGGGCATATCAGAGGTCTTCATGGAAGCCTTTCCCATCTCAGGCCCAGAGGCCTAGGAGGGAAAAATGGTTTTGTGGGCCAGGCCCAGGGCCTCCTTGCTCTATGCAGCCTTGGGACATGGTGCCCTGCATCCCAGCTGCTTTAGCACCAGCTGTGGTTAAAAAAGGGCAAGGTACAGCTCAGGCCATTGCTTCGGAGAGTGCAAGTCCCAAGGCTTGGGACTTCCATGTGGTGTTGGTCCTATGGATGCACAGAAGACAAGAACTGGGTTTGGGAACCACCACCTAGATTTCAGAGGATGTATGGAAACACTTGGATGTCCAGACAGAAGTCTAATGCAGGGGTGGAGCCCTCATAAAGAACCTCTGCTAGGGCAGTGCAGAAGGGAAATGTGGGGTTGGTGTTGAAACAAACCCCACATCTCTATTATCTATTATATAATAGATAACAAAGAATAGTGTCCCTACTGGGGCACTGCCTGGTGGAGCTGTGAGAAGGGGGCTACTGTTCTCCAGACCCCAGAATGGTAGCTTGCACAGTGTACCTGGAAAAGCCACAGACACTCAACACCAGCCCGTGAAAGCTGGGAGGGTGGCTGTACCCTGTAAAGCCACAGAGGCAGAGCTGCCCACAGCTGTGGGAGCCTACCTCTTGCATCCTTGTGACCTAGATGTGAGACATGGAGTCAAAAGAGATCATTTCAGAACTTTAAGATTTGACTGTCTCACTGGATTTCAGACTTGCATGGGGCCCATGGCCCCTTTGTTTTGCCCAATTTCTCCCATCTGAAATGGGTATATTTACCCAATGCCTGTACCTCCATTGTATTTAGGAAGTAACTAACTTGTTTTTGATTTTACAGGCTCAGGCAGAAGGGACTTTGTCTCAGATGAGACTTTGGAGTTGGACTTTTGAATTAATGCTGGAATGAGTTAAGACTTTGCAGGACTGTTGGAAGGCCATGATTGTGTTTTGAAATGTGAGGGCATGAGACCTGCGAGGGGCCAAGGGTGGAAAGATATAGTTAGCTATGTGCCACCAAAATCTTATCTTGAATTGTAGTTCACATAATCCCCATGTGTCATGAGAGGGACCTAGTGGAAGGTAATTGAATCTTGGAGGTGGTTATCCCCATGCTGCTGTTCTTGTGATACTCAGTGAGTTGTCACAAGATCTGATGGTTTTTTAAGGGGGTTTTCCCCCTTTAGCTCATTCTTATCTCTCCTGCTACCATGTGAGGAAGGATGTATTTGTTTCCCCTTCCACCATGATTGTAAGTTTCCTGAGGCTTACAGCCCTGCAGAACTGTGAGTCAATTAAACCCTGTTTTCTTTATAAATTACCCAGTCTCAGGTATGTCTATATTAGCAGGTGAGAACAGACTAATAGAGTGGTCAGGATCTGGGTGGAGTTCTTGCATACATATATGCTAGCTGAATTCCCCTAAGCCAGCAGCTATTTAACCCTTTTGGGCTTTACTTTATTTACTCTTTGCAAAATGGGGAAGAGGGAAATGATCTCTAAGGCTCCATATATCTAGAAAGTCATGAATTATTTTTAGCCAATTCAATATTCATAGCCTCTTTCAGGTAAGTCAAGTAAAAATTATTCACAGAGAACAAAAGAGTAAAGTGCAATGAAAGGATGAGAGACCAGGGTCCATACCCAGTAAATAAGAGGAGTCAAGTACCACCTGACCTCAAGGCAACTCACTGCACACTACACAGGGCCATACTGAAAGGCCATCAATCTTTACTGAAAAAAGCACACACTTTGGGCCAGGTGCAATGGCTCATTCCTGTAATCTCAGCACTTTGGGAGGCTGAGATAGGAAGACTGCTTGAGGCCAGGAGTTCAAGAGCCTGGGCAACATAGTGAGACCCTATGTCTAAAAAAAAACTTTAAATAAATAAAATTAGACACTCAAAATTAAACCTCTGTGCAACACGTCAGAGTTTTTGCATATTGAAAGGCACATGAGTGTGCAATAAGACATAAAATAGTTTTTAAAGCTACTTATTTTCTAATGAAGAATTCATATTTGATCAGTTTCCTTCTGTAGTTGAGGTCTTTGAAAATATACTTCTATCTTCTTCCTTTCCCATCAAGCTCTCCCATATTGACATGGCAAACTCTAATCTGTACATGAACAAAGTCATGAGACAAGAGTCTGATCAGGAGAAAGTCAAAAAGAACTTCCCCCTCCCTTTGAAATTTTAACTCTTGTCCGAGCACTCCCTCTCACCCCATACTCCTCTCATAAAATGTGTTTATTTATCTTTGATTCTCCTCAAAGGTTCCTGGAGAAGCCTGTCGAGTCAGCTGCCACCTTCCAGATTTAATCGGTTTTCCTCAGTTGTTTGGCAGTTCTAAATGCAGAAACCAAAAACTCTTCTGCTCGACTGGACTTTCTCAATACAGGCGTTGGCACAGCCCCACACAATTCCATCTAAGCAGAACAACCGCAGCATTAAGTTCCCTCCCATCACAAGGGCCCAGTGTTACTTGGTTGGGTTGTCACTCCACCTGTCAGCTGCCACCAGAGGAAAATGAATTTGCAAATTTACACAGTTTTCTTAGGAATGTTCTTTCTTTTTTTTTTTTCTCTTTGGACTCTACAGTCCTGTAGCCTCTATTCTTCAAGGGCATGGGTGCTTATTTAAACATAAATTTTTACAACGTAACTGGAAGAGTGCCCTGCTTGCAAATGGAAAACTGCCACAGAGCAGACTTAACTGCAGCAAGCAGGTGACAGAGCAAGGAACAGAATCCAAAATTATGATTTTGTGTGTGTGTGTGTGTGCTACTGAACTAAAAGAATTTAAGAAAGTTTTACTCAGGGTCATAGGCTGGGTTGGGAGGCTGGGAAAAGGAAATCATTGGTATCTATATCTAATTATGGTAAGAGAATTTCACAGACATCTACAACCTAGGTCAAACCTCAAAGACATGAGGTAAGACATTTGCATACATCCCTGAGCATCATGATTAAATTCAGATAGTTGGGGATCTGTCCCCAGTACCAGGATCCTGTTGTGTTAAGAGCCTCTAAATAATAAGACTTAATGAATACTCTTCCACAAAAAGAGTAGGAAGTGATTAGCAGCTTGGGAGATCAAAGGGATTTACCCAAGTCAGGGTTTTTCAACTTCATTAAATCTAGCAACTAAATAAAGGAGGAGTTTTGAATTATGACATACTATTGAAAAAGAACAGATTGCATGGTTAAACAATAAACAATGCTGATGTTTAACAACCTTGTCCATTGCTGTCTCCAGAACCCCAAGAACAGAGCCTGGCACATAATAGGAGCACAGAAATGCTATTCTCTCTGACCAGAACCACCTCCCTAGCAACACCGCCATGAACACAACACCTCTCTCACTGCATTCAGGTCTCCACTCAAAGGCTCCCTCTTTAGATACGCCTTGCTTGAGCATATGCTCTAGAATTTCCTCTTCGTTTTTTTCCTAACACCATGATATGGTTTGTCCGCACCCAAATCTCACCTTGAATTGTACTTCCATAATTCCCATGTATTGTGGGAGGGACCAAGCAAAAGATAATTTGAATCTATGAAGGCTGTTTCCCCCATACTGCTCTCATGGTAGTGAATAAGTCTCATGAGATCTGATGGGTTTATCAGGGGTTTCCGCTTTTGCATTGTCCTCATTTTTCCTCTTGCCACTGCCATGTAAAAAGTGCCTTTCATCTCCCACCGTGATTCTAAGGCCTCCCCAGCCATGTGGAATTGTAAGTCAACTAAACCTCTTTTTCTACCCAGTCTTGGGTATGCCTTTATTAGCAGAGTGAAACTAGACTCATACATATGGAATGCTACCCAACACTGTATGTCTATTTGCTTACTTTTCAATTGCCTGGGTAGGTACTGTTTTGTTTGCTACAGTATTGTCAATCTCTTAAACAAAATCTGGCACATATTAAGTACTCAATAAAAGTTACAAAATGAACTATAATAAACTACAGACCTACTCTATTCTGTATTCAGTCAAACAGCCAATAAACAACCACTGGTTATTCATGGAATTTTGGATACTGTCTAGGAGTAAAGAACCTGTATTGATTAAGAGAAAGCCCCTAGATAAGTCAGTCAGTCATGACAACAGTTTAATATGAAAAGAGTCATGAGACTGTGCACAAATGACTATGAGAACAAGGAGGAAAGGCATCTGAATCCAACTGGCAAAGTGAGTAGATTTCTCCAGGTAAAGCTTTGGTGAGGTGCTCAGCAGAATGAACAGCATGTGGGAGAAAATGGAGCATGCAGCCACATGATGAAGCAACAAGGTCAGCAGAGAGACAATGTGGGAGGTAAGACCAGAAAGATGCAGGGATCTTAGCATGAAAGGCCTTGGTGCTAAACTACATGAATCCTGGAATGATGTATGTTTGTATATCATTTTAAGAATAATTTGCATTTTAAGGATACCATTCTGATAACTTTGTAGAACATGGATTAGAAGAGGTCAGAATAAAGGAAGACACATTTTTCCACTGGTCTAGACAGGAGCAATGAAATGAAGAAAAGCCATCCCCCTAGTCATTCATTTATTTTTTCATTTTTTCAATGAAGAATTCTTAGTGCCTGCTTAGGCAAAGTTGTGCAAGGCACTTGGAACAGGTAATAGGAGTGGAAATGGGAAAGAACCTGCTTTAAAGCTGTGAACAGATGAAAGATAAAGGACTGGGTGACTGATGAGAGGAGTCCAATTTGACTGTTGTGTATATGGTTTGGGTGACTAGTTTACTTGGGAGGAAAATGATATGTGAAGTTTCAGATGGTCTGAAGTACCATTTAATATCCAGTTAGAGACATCTAGAAGGCAAAAGATGGAGAATTCATTATCCTCATAAGAACAAGCAGAAAAAGTCATTCCATTCTATATAAACGCTCAAAGACTTCTATATGGCACTCCTGAGAGACTCCAAATTTCCCTACTCCTATTCTCAGATAAAAACATATCCAAATTAGTTAAATTTCTTTAGGGAGGCAAATGTTTTCATAAAAAATATAAAATTTACACTTTTACTAAAAATGTGAACTTAAGAAAAATACAAATTACAAGGAGACTAATTTTGAGAAAAAAATAGCTCTTTGAAAACTGGCACAAGACAAGGAGACCTCTCTCACTACTCTTATTCAACATAGTATTGGAAGTTCTAGCTAGGGCCATCAGGCAAGAGAAAGAAATAAAGGATATTTGACTAGGAAGAGAGGGCATCAAATTGTCCCTGTTCGCAGATGACATCATTGCATATTTAGAAAACCCCATTGTCTCAGCCCAAAATCTCCTTAAGCTGATAAGCAACTTCAGCAAAGTCTCAGTATACAAAATCAATGTGCAAAAATCACAAACATTCCTATACACCAATAATAGACAAAAAGAGTGTCAAATCATGAGTGAACTCCCATTCACAATTGCTACAAAGAGAATAAAATACCTAGGAATACAATTAACAAGGGATGTGAAGGACCTCTTCAAAGAGAACTACAAACCACTGCTCAAGGAAATAAGAGAGGACACAAACAGATGGAAAAACATTCCATGCTCATGGTTAGGAAGAAGCAATATTGTGAAAATGGCCATACTGCACAAAGTAATTTATAGATTCAATGCTATCCCCATCAAGCTACCAATGACTTTCTTCACAGAATTGGAAAAAACCACCTTAAACTTCATATGGAACCAAAAAAGAGCCCACATAGCAAAGACAATCCTAAGCAAAAAAACAAAACAAAAAACAAAGCTGAAGGCATAATGCTACCTGACTTCAAACTATATTACAAGGCTACCATAATCAAAACAGCATGGTACTGGTACAAAAACAGAGATACAGACCATGGAACAGAACAGAGGCCTCAGAAAGAACACCACACAACTA
>CAUYLG010032700.1:0-69718 GCA_963573385.1 Cacajao melanocephalus | reverse complement strand
TCCTGGGTTCAAGCAATTCTTCCGCCTCAGCCTCCCGAGTAGCTGGGACCACAGGCGTGTGACACCACGCCTGGCTAATTTTTTTGTATTTTTAGTAGAGATGGGGTTTCACCGTGTTGGCCAGGATGGTCTCGATCTCTTAACCTCGTGATCCGCCCGCCTCAGCCTCCCAAAGTGCTGAGATTATAGGCGTGAGCCACCGCGCCTGGCCTCCTTAGCCATTTATTTACCTTTCTTTACTGCGTTAACAAAGCCTTGAGAGAATTGTCTCTAAATCGGGGCATGTGTATCCACGGAGTGTAAGCAAGATAGTCCACTAGGATGAGGGAAGAAACGATTACAACTTCTAGTTCTATTTCTACACATATTTATGTGTACTATTAACACAACCATTTCAATTGTTTAATAATGTACATAATATATTTGTATCATTGCATGTGTGTGTGTGTCTGTGTGCGTGTACACATATATGTGCATGCTAATTTTTAATTTTTTTCGAGTAGAGAAAGTGATCACAGAAGTTTGGAGAGTACTGTTTTTAAGAGCTTTGGAGCTCTTTCTTTTTTTATTTTTCAGACAAGGCCTCACTTGTTGCCCAGGCTGAGTGCAGTGGTGCATTCATGGCTCACTGTAGCCTAAACCTCCCAGGCTCGAATGATTCTCCCACCTCAGCTTCCCAAGTAGCTGGGACCACAGGCACATGCCTCTGCAGCTGGCTAATTTTTTTTTCATTATTTGTAGAGTTTTGGGGGGGCGTCTCTTTATGTTGCCCAGGCTGGTCTCGAACTCCTGGGCTCAAGTGCTTTTCCCACCTTGGCCTCCCCAAGTTCTGGGATTATAGGCATGAGCCACCACACCTGGCTTGTTTTTATTTTATTTTATTATTATTCTTAAATTTTTAAATTTCTTTCTTTTTTTCCCTCTTCTGTATTTTTCATGAATAATTTTTGGTTTTGAATGTTTATTGTAGAGATAGGGTCTCACTATGTTGCCCAGACTGGTCTCAAACTCCTGGCCTCAAGCAATCCTCTTGCCTCAGTCTCCCAAAGTGCTAGGACTACAGGCATGAGCCACTGCGCCTGGCCTCTTGTCTTTCACTGTCCAGTCTAGTACAGAGCAAAAGGACACACTATTAGGGCAATATCTGGAAAAGTCTCTCTACCTAGTTTAGTGGACTTCGATTTTGTGAAAAAATAAAGTGTGCTACTCTCTAGAAAACTATAGAAAAGGACTGTTTAAGCAGTTCTCATAATCAGGGTTTCCATGCCGATAATATGGTCAACGCCAAGATCAGGGTACCAGAAGAGGTAATTAAGACTGGAACGGTAAAGTTTGCAGATACCCAGCCAGAGCTGAGCAGATTTTTTAAATGTCCCTGGCTTCACTGTTTCATGCTTCAGATTTACCACGAGATGGACAACATTGCCTCAGACTTTCCTGACCTGGCAAGCAGGGTGAAGATTGGACATTCGTTTGAAAACCGGCCGATGTATGTACTGAAGGTGAGGCCACATGCACTTGGAAGGGTCTCCTGGGTCCCCATATCCAGGACCCAAGCCTCAGACCTCTGAAAAGGGCAGCTTTTTGAACTCCTTGACTTCAGGGAGGAACGTGAGGTCACGACACATTGTACCTGGGGTGGAACTTGATCTGACGGAGTCCCCTGCTTTTGTCTAATGCGGGGGGTGTTGGAAGGAACACATCCCATTCCAAGTTTTGGCTGAAAGACAGGATCAGAGGGAGGCGATTAGTATTCCAGAAAGCTCTCAGTTGGGACAGAGTCTTTTGCTTTCTTTCTCACCTCTGTAAATAGCTGGACAAGTTGGGATAGGCCTGAGACTTCTATTCTGCTTTCAGCGGGTACTTATTGGAAAATCAACCTAGGAAGCTAATTCGAGGGTTGGTGTAATTTTAAGCCCAGCTTCTGATCCCTGGCTGCATAAAGCCTAATTTCCAAATATTTCTAACACATTCAGGTCTAAAAGAGGTAGAGAACTATGATCATGACATAAATTACATAAATAATCCAGCTGAATGAATAAGAAGGAATTTGGGCATATAACCCGTGGAACAACTGATGGTGCTAAGAATCTGCCAAACCCTTAGCTTCATATAAGTCCCAAAGAACTCAGGCTTATAGCAACAGGCAAATGACCAGTGGGGGAGGAGACCTGCTGCGGAGCTGATTGCTCTAGAATAATTACATTTAAATAATCTGCCAATCTGATGGAGACCCTGGCTTCATTAGCATCGCGCTCTGACCCAAGGGGGCCCAACACTATGGCAGAGGCAGGAGCCAGGATTCATGACTGCCATTTACAAAGAGCTATAGCGAGTCTCCCTTCTTTTAATTTTAAACCAAATTCATTTATCGTATCGACCAAAACAGCCTGGTTCGTGTACCCTTCTGTCTCTCGCTGTTGGGATACGATTTGAGGTCTTTCAAGAGACACAATATTATCTCTAATGGCACCGGCATCATAATCCACGGTAACGATTGTTTCCTCTTCCATTTGCTCCAAATGCTGGAGAGATTCAGGCTGCCTGGAGCTACACTCGGCCCCCGCAGCCAACCAATTAAACTTCCTGGTCACGGATAAACTCAATAAATAGATGGTGCCCTTAGGAACATTTGGTCCCTGAATTATCTTAAATGAATTAAATGAATGGGAGAGAGCTGGGGAAAGGAGAAGGGAGCGGAGGTGCGGGCAGGCAGGTCATTTTCAAGCCTCCTCTCCCTTCTGCAGTTCAGCACGGAGGAAGGCGCGCAGCGGCCAGCCATTTGGCTGAATGCAGGCATCCATTCCCGAGAGTGGATCTCCCAGGCCACTGCAATCTGGACAGCAAGGAAGGTCATGTCGCCTGGTATTAGCCAAGAATGCTGATGGGCCTGGGGTGCCCTGAAGCATACCACGTGGCTGGGCCTGGGGCATGAGGTGGGAGGGTGCTCTGTGAAGACCCAGTCGGCTGGGGGCCCTTTCAGATTGGAGAAGCAAATGGTCAAAGCCCCTTGGTCAGCTCACTGCGGCCAAATGATTGAGTGTGTTCGTGGTGGTGAGCAAGCTGATATGCAGCAGAAGTGGGCCTGAGCTTCTGAGCACAGTCCACCCCGCAGAAAGGGAGCAAAGCAACACCCAGACGAGGCCCCATAGGCCCTCGGGGACCTCACGCCATCTCCATCTCCTGGAAAGGCTGCTGGGAGTGGAGGAGGGGTGCATGTGGAGAACACATCTTCCCTCCCTCTTCATTGGAGGTTCAAATTCCTAAAAACTATGACAATGTGTGGTTCCCTCCTCCTGGAAGGAAGGAATAAAGCATGTGCCCCAGGACTCACTGCCGTTGATGTCATCAGCAGCCATGTCCCCAAGCAGCCGTGTCTCTCCAGGCTTTGAAGGGCTCAGAGGGCTGTTTGGAGAGCTTAGCCTTTGAGGGTGGCAGGGAGGCTTTTGAGGGTAGTTGCTGTTCTAGGAGCATCCATTCTAGCTGGATGCCAGTAATCTTGAGAAGATACATGGTTCAGACCTAATGACCCAGCCTGCGATGGGATAGCTGACAAGCATGTTGTCTCTGCTTAGATTGCATCTGATTACCAGAGGGATCCAGCTATCACCTCCATCTTGGAGAAAATGGATATTTTCTTGTTGCCCGTGGCCAATCCTGATGGATATGTGTATACTCAGACTCAAGTGAGTAGTCCCAAGTGGGCTGGGCTTGGAGATTATTGAATTTCTTGCTTTGCCAGGAACTAATTGTCTGACCTTGGAGAGGATTTCCACAAATTTGCACGTTATGAGCTTCCTTGGGATTTCATTTTCTAGTCATCCTCAGAGCTGAGAATCACCAGGGGATATTTTTTATTAGAGAAAATTGTCTAATGAACCCCCATCATGAATCTTAATAATTACCAACATTTTACCAATCTTCTTTTCATCTCTTACCCTCCCACACATTTTTCCTGACGTATTTAAAGCAAATCAACACATTATGTTACTTCACTTCAAATTACTTTAGTATGCATCTCTAACTGATGATAGAAAAAAAAAAAACCTTAAAAAAACCCCATGGTGCTACTACCACCTTTAAAGGATTAATGGAGATTCTTTAACATTATCTAACACTAACAATTATCTTTAAAATGGAGGCTGAGGCAGGCAGATCACCTCAGATCAGGAGTTCGAGACCAGCTTGGCCAACATGGTGAAACCTTGTCTCTTCTAAAAATGCAAAAATTAGCCGGGTGTAGTGGTGCATGTCTGTAATCCCAGCTACTTGGGAGGCTGAGGCAGGAGAATCACTTGAACCTGGGAAGCAGAGGTTGTAGTGAGCTGAGATTGCACCACTGTTCTCCAGCCTGGGTGACAGAGCAAGATTCCGTCTCAAAAAAAAGTCTTTTAAGAGTCAATTTGTTCAAGTGAGGACCCCACAAGGTCTACACATGCATTTGCTCCTGTGTGTCTGCAGTCTCTTTTATTCTACAACAGCACCACGCACACCTTTAAAAAGTGTCGCTCATTGAGGGGAGAAGAATTTGTCCGGTACAGTATCTCACATTCTGAATTTGGCTGATGGCTTCTTTGTTGTATCATTTAGCTTGTTCCCACATCCCCTGTATCTCCTATTGACCAATTGCTAGGTCTAGAGCCTGATTGGATTCAGGGATATTTTTTAGGCTAGCAAGAAACAGGGGCTGTGCATGTCCAGTTACATCCATTATCATTGAGGATTGCAGTGTCCATTTGTTCCACTTCTGCCAAAGCCAAAAATTGTTCAGTGGATCCAGGCGGTATCTGACTGGTTCTAGCATATAAGGGTCTCATTAGTACATTTGGAAGAAGTCCTTCTCTTAGAGCCAGAAGGGGAAACACTCCTCTGTCTGCGGGAGGAGAGATGACTGCTCAGTCAGTGAGGACTGGAGCCCCAAGGCCCTCCCAGCAGAACTGCAAGCAGCCTGCCCTGGCCAAGTGTCATCTCCATCCTAGCCCTCTTCGGTGCTCTGATCTGCCTCAGGTTGTTTGTCCCCTCCTTGGTGGCTTTTTCAGAACCGATTATGGAGGAAGACACGGTCCCTAAATCCTGGAAGCCCCTGCGTTGGTGCTGACCCAAATAGAAACTGGAACGCTAGTTTTGCAGGTAGGTGCGGGGAGACAGTTCTCAAATCCTGCTGCCCTGGGCTAGCTGGTCTACCTGTGCTCTGAGCTGGCTGGGATGGAGCCCGTTTCTACTCTGTTTTCACTGCTGTGTCACTGAGAGACTGAGGCGCAATCCTTAGGCTCCGACTTAGTGTTTTGTTTGTTGTTGGTTTTTTTTGGAGATGGAGTCTCGCTCTGTTGCCCAGGCTGGAGTGCAGTGGTGTGATCTCGGCTCATTGCAATCTCCGCCTCCTGGGTTCAAGTGATTCTCCTGCCTCAGCCTCCTGAGTAGCTGGGATTACAGGCACATGCCACCACGCCTGGCTAATTTTTGTATTTTTTTTTTTTTTTTTTTTTAGTAAAGATGGGATTTCACCATGTTGGCAGGATGGTCTCGATATCCTGACCTCATGATCCACCCACCTTGGCCTCTCAAAGTGCTGAGATTACAGGTGTGAACCACTGCGCCTGGCTTTTTTTTTTGTTTTTGAGACAAAGTCTTGCTCCATTGCCCAGGCTAGAGTGCAGTGGCAGGATCTCAGCTCACTTTCACTACACCCTCAGCCTCCCAGGTTCAAGTGATTCTCCTGCCTCAGCCTCCTGAGTAGCTGGAACTACAGACACGCGCCACCACGCCCAGCTAATTTTTGTATTTTTCAGTAGAGGCGGGGTTTCACCATGTTGGCCAGGATTGTCTCGATCTTTTGACCTCTTGATCCACCTGCCTCAGCCTCCCAGTGCTGGGATTACAGACATGAGCCACTGCGCCCGACCGTTTGTTGTTTTTTAAAATGTATTTTTTTTTTACTTTGAAAGGGAACGATAGTAATGTCTGTCCTCCCGAGAGAATGGTGGGACAGAGCATCATTACATTGAGATTGCAATCTACACTAATATTTTTAAAACACCATCCTCTTAGACATATGAAACAGGGAACCTTCCTTATCCCTGACCCTATCAGCCCTGCCTGGGCAAGTTGTGAGTGGGCAGAAGGACTCCTGGCAGCAACTCACAGGGAGCAATTAGCACTGTCACCCCAATAGGCAAGACTGTGCTGTGAAAATCCCACTCCAGTACACTTAGATATCAACCTTAGCAGCTGCTGTCACGGAAAGGAAGAGAATTCGCAGACCTGGGCTCTGAGTGCCAGTGATTTTAAAACCACCCTCCGCAAAAGTGCCGACTGTGTACCAAGTACCTTCCCGTATTTACTGTATTTATTCTTCTCGCCTAGCGAGTGAATTTTGTGATCTGAAATGAGATGGTTGAATCGCAGAGATAATCTCAAGATGATGTGGGCGATCAGAGTGCTGATCTAAACTCACCTTCCAATTCCAAATCCAGACCGTTCTCTTTCACTGTTCCACGGCTGTACTGATGGGTTGTTTGTTTGTTTTGTTGAGACAGGGTTGTGCTCTGTCATCCAGGCTGGTGCTCTGTCATCCAGGCTGGAGTGTAGCGGTGCGATCATGGCTCACTGCAACCTTGACATCCTGGGTTCAAGTGATCCTCCCACCTCAGCCTCCTGAGTAGCTGAGATTATAGACACACGCCACAATGCCTGGCTAATTTTGGTATTTTTTGTGGAGATGGGGTTTCGCCATGTTGCCCAGGCTGGTCTTGAACTCCTGGGCTTATGAGATCCTCCCATCTCAGCCTCTCAAAGTGCTGGGATTACAGGCATGAGCCACTGCGCCTGGCCCTGATGGTTTGTTTTTAATGTACTTCTTTTACTTATATGGAAATACCACAAAAACCACTGGGGGAAATAATGACTGTGGGAAAAACAAAACTTTGAAACTCAGGGTTTCAAAGTTAAGTCAGATATTCCCACCACTGGGGCAGTTTCAGTCGCACTCATACACACACACACACACATGCACGTGTGCACACACACCCCCTAGAAACGTGAGGGAACTACATTATGAAGTAATACAGAAGGCAGTGTTTCTAAATACCTGTCAAATAATCGAGATTTTAGCCACAACAATTGATTATTTCTGACACACTTGACCTTTAAGATCTGAGCCAAGAGAATAAGTTGACACCAGAATAAATGGAGTCATTTTTATTATTTATTGGTATTCATATTAATTATCTAGACTACTTATTAATTACAACTCATTCTCAAGGGTGATATTAATTATTTATGACAACTCCCATTGGTACAACGCAGGGTCAACTCTAACAGTTTTTCTCCTCAGCTGTCGCAGACCCAACACCCAACCCTCCCTCTTCTGTGCCTTCTCTGCAGTCCACACGCACCGTGGACTAGTGCTCAGGGCCATCTCGCCGTGGCCTGTCCATTGCCAATACCTTCGACCCCTCCCCTGGGTTGAGCGTCTTGCGTTTCTGTGTTCTTAGACTATGAGTTAACGTTTCTGCTTGGGCTGTCCCCAACAGGAAAGGGAGCCAGCGACAACCCTTGCTCCGAAGTGTACCATGGACCCCACGCCAATTCGGAAGTGGAGGTGAAATCGGTGGTAGATTTCATTCAAAAACATGGGAATTTCAAGTGCTTCATTGACCTGCACAGCTACTCGCAGCTGCTGATGTATCCGTATGGGTACACAGCCAAAAAGGCCCCTGATGCTGAGGAGCTGGTGAGTCACAGCTGCCTGCCACCCAGCCCGGGGCCCTCCTGACCCTTCTGGTGCTGCTAAGGTGGTAGCTCTGCAGCTTTATAGGGAAGGTCCAGGAGCCTGGGCGTGTTTCATTGAAGACCCAGTCTTCTCTCCCTGCTATGTGGGATATGATGTCATCTGCTGTGTCTGCTATGAGTTCCCAGAACCATGCCCGCCCCTGCCTTTCCTTTTCCCTTGTTCTTCTGACTGCAATGTATTATGGACCCACTGCTTGCCGAGGACCGTGGGTGGCACCCAGGTGGGCAAGGGGAGAGCTCCTCACTCTACTGAAGGAAGAATTCAAGGAGGGTGAAGGCCACAGCCTGGGGTGCCCTGTGTCTCATCCAGAACATGGGCCATCAGGAGCAGGGCTGGCGTCTGCAGGGTGACTGCAGGTGGCTGCCCAGGGCCACAGCCAGCCCTTAAACCCTGGGCAGATGCAGCCCCTCCTGGGCTCATGGCAAAGTGGGGGCTAGATTCTGCTCCCCCACCCCTACCACGGCACCTCCCTCAGTTTACAGTTGGGCCTTGGATCTGGGTGAAGGTGAAAGAGGGAACCAGAAAGGCAATCAGGGGAGGGGCTGAGAATCTTCCAAACCATCCCTGAGCAGAGCAGCTGAGGAAGGTCAAGCTTTAGGATCTATTCTTTCTCACTCCACGGATTCCCCCTTCCCAGGACAAGCTGGCGAGGCGTGCGGCCAAAGCTCTGGCTTCCGTGTCAGGCACTGAGTACCAAGTGGGTCCCACCTGCACTACTGTCTGTAAGTACTCCCTGTATTTATTAGTTATTTAGGAAGCATTTTGAGAGGAGACTCGAAACGGAGTAGGAGGAGAGCTGCAAGTTAGACTTCCTGTTTGTCATCGGATTGTTTTTGTTGTTAATAATAGACTGAACTACGTCATGCCTGTGTGGTGACAGCTGCTGCATGCAATCCTCTTCATCAACATCATATCAAAAATTCCTCATGCCCACTCTTCCATTTTCAAAGGAAACCTACCTTTCAGTTAGTAAATTGATGGTGATAGCGGAGTTAGGGGAGACTCCCTCACCTTCCTATAGGAGATGAACAAACATTGAGCCTGGACAACATAACAAGACCCATCTGATATGGTTTGGCTGTGTCCCCACCCAAATCTCATGTTGAATTCCCACATGTTGTGGGAGGTAATTGAATCGCGGGGGCAGGTCTTTCCTGTGCTGTTCTCATGATAGTGAGTAAGTCTCATGAGATCTGATGGTTATTATAAGGGGGAGTTTTTCTGCACAAGCCCTCTTCTTGTAAGAATTAGAGAGAGAGAGGGAAGAAACATGAAAAGTGGTTTAACAGTCAAAGACAGGTTTATTCTGGGAATAAACCTGAGAGGGGCTTCTGGCTGATTTCAGTCAGGAGCCTTCTCTCTTACAGTCTAGGGGTATTTAAGGGTTCAGGGACGGGGAGCTTATTGCAGGTTCTGAATGTTTCTGTGTGAAGAAGAGTTTATTTCAGGGTTGGAATGTCTCTGATCAGAGGGAAGGTTGTCTTGGGGTTGGCATGTTTCTGGTCAGAGGGGAGATTTATCTTAGGGTTTGAATATTCCTGGTCATGCTGACATTACCTATTGGGCTGATGTTTTGGGCTGGTTTTTAATCAAGGGGAACTTAAAATGGCGGTATGTGCCCAAGATGGTGATGCTCCTGCTCTGTCAATCCAGACCCTATAGTTATAAAAGGACAAAGGGTGGCATGCTCTTTTTGCCTACTTCCTGCTGAGGGGGCATGGAGAGTTTTTTGGTCCTGGATTGACTGTGGAAGTAACGCTGTCTGCAGATGTTTTTGGGCAGTAGTCTGATAGATGGTCATGATTCTGTTGGTTAAACATCTTTGAAAAAGGTTGATTAGGCAGGGTAAGAACAGTAGTCCTAGGCATATTATTAGAAGAGAGCCCAGGAATGGGATGACCTGTGTTATGGTTTTGTTTTCAAACCAATAATTTATTTGTTTGTTTTGCTATTACCTTAGTTTTTCAGCCCTTTTTAAAAGTGTTTCAGCAGCGTTTCTTAATAGGCCCAGTTGGTTGAGATAGAAGCAACATTTCTTACCCAATGAGAGGCAGAGGCCCCCTTTTTCAGCTGTTATAAGATTTAATCCCCATCTATTTTGAAGGACTACTCCAGCTAAGGAGTCTAGTAGGTCTTGGGCTTTTATAAAGCTTTGGGATATATTTTTTAAAGAACCTTGTAGTTCTGCTGAATTTTTTTGGTTTTTGTTTTTGTCTTTCTTTTTGAGATGGAGTCTCGCCCTGTCACCCAGGTTGGAATGCAATGGCGCCATCTTGGTTCACTGAACCTCTGCCTCCCGGGTTCAAGCGATCCTCTTGCCTTAGCCTCCTGAGTAGCTGGAATTACAAGTGTGCACCACCATGCTCAGCTAATTTTTGTGTGTATCTTTAGCAGAGACAGGGTTTCACCATCTTGGACATGCTGATCTCGAACTTCTGACCTTGTGATCTGGCCACCTCGGCTAGGATTACAGGCGTGAACCACTGAGCCTGGCCGAAAGAATTTTAAAGTATGTTAAAGAGGTGGACAATCTGCCTGCTCCCAATCCAAGTTCGGAGGGCACACCTAAGGCCGCCATCAGAGAAATGACGTGGATGGCCCTCTTTTTTAAAACGTATTGGACGGATAGAACAGGTAAAGGTTGATTAGAAGGAATTAGTTTAATGGAGGGAGAAAGATAAACTAGGGTACAGGCTCCAGTTTAGTTGGTGGGGAGACAAAGATATGTGTCGGTGTCACACCAAAAGAACAAGCCTTTGTTGTAAGTACAGGCGGAGATATGGAAAGAAAACAAGTGAATTAAAGAGTGGGTGTTTTTTCTTTCTTGTGGTTTATTACTCCAGATGGACAAGGAGGAGGCCAGGGAGACACCCACTATAGTAGAGATATAGGAAGTATTGTTTTTTTTACACAATAATGCGGTCGGATGTTGCACCATTGATATTGAACCATGGAAAAGGGTGGGCACTAGGAACAGCACGAGTTAGGCTGGAGGCATTGATTGAGGGAGAGGCTGTAAAACCAGTGGGTTGCACTGTTTGCTTCTAGTGATTCTTGGTAGTCAACTTAGTTTGATGGTCAGAGGGGTGTTTAATAATGATAGTGCATTTGCATTGGTTACGTGTTAAGGACCCTACAGGGAAATTTTCCTTAGAGGCAAATTGAGGCTTGTTGTAAAAGGGGGGTGTGTTTAGTTATGGCCCCTTCAATGGGAGGGCATCGGGGCTTGAGGCGTTGTAGGGAGTTGTAATAGGTTTGAAATAATTTGTTGGCCTGATTGGTCCTGGAAGCGGGATAATCGCTGACCAGGGTGTCAGTTCTTTTAAAAAACGAAGCTCCTTTTGGGAGCTTATAAATCAGGGTTATGGTTCCTGTTAAAAGGTCATGCAGGGGTGTAGGAAGGGCTGTGTAAGCTGAGGAAGACAGACATAAACACATGTAGCATTCCGGAGCAAAGGAACAGTTAGCTTGCAGCAAGAGGAATCGTGCAACGTTTATAGAGCATTCCAGTTTGAGAGCGGTGAGGAGTGGTTGTATTGGTGAGGTTGATGTGATTAGGGAATTTATATTGAAAGAAACAAACAAAAAGAGAAAAAAGTCATTTGCGTAGGAGTAAAGTTCTGGAAAGTTCCTTGAAGCTGTAGGTCCCATAGTTCAGTAAGGAGCTGATCAGGGTGTATAGTGGGAATTTTGTAAGGGTATCACTGAAGGTCTCTAATGAGGTTGGCTAGGAAGTGATGAAAATTTGGGAGAGAAAGAAACATAAGCAACTTATGTGGATTTCTCTTCCTTTTTCTTCGGGATTTGGGCGAGGCAAACGGAAGTGGGTCATGTGGAGATACAAGAGAAGGCTGAAGGGGTTTTAGCCGTGGTTGTTTGGGTGTATGGTGAAGAGAAGCCTGCTTTCTTGAGAGAAGTATCAGGAAAGCGGCTGGGGGTCTCTGGAGTCTTGCTGCCGTAGGTGTAGTGAGGACGATCTGGTAAGGTCCCTTCCATTTAGGTATGAGCAGGGAGCTGGGGATAGGACTGGGATCTGTTAACAGAACCCAGTCTCCTGGCTGTAGGGAGGGATTAGAAGAGTCGGTTACAGGTTGTGGCAGGCATTTGTCAGCATATTCCCAAATAAAACGGTGGATGGTATGCAGAAGAGGGGAAATGAGAGGGGTTGGTAGAGGTGGGGCTTGACTCTTGAGGTGGAACAAAAGGGGCGAGTGGTCTTTCAGACACGAGTTTAAAGGGGCCGAGCATTGGCGGTTTACGTGGGAGTGCCTGAATTTTTAGAGGGGCCAAAGGTAAAAGTGTAACCCAGTTTGTCTGTGTTTGGTGAGTACCTGGTGAGGGTGTTTTTTAGAATGTTATTCATTTTTTTCAACCTTTCCTGAAGATTGAGGTCGATAGGGGATGAGTAGCTTTCAGGTGATTTGTAGGGCTTGTGCAAGTCTTTGAGTAATTTGAGAAGTGAATTCAGGACTCTTATCACATTGAAAAAAAAAGAGGCACCCCGAACCTGGGGGAGGTGACAGTAGAAGCTTGTTTGTTGGATTAGAAAAGCCTTGACCCATCCCAAAAAGGTATTAACCAGAACAAAAAGAAATGGATTCTTTTTTGCTGGGGGAATATGGGTAAAATTAATTTGCCAGTCCTGTCCTGAAAGGTGTCCCCTGGCTTGATGGGTTGAGAAAAAAGGGGGTTTGGTTTTGGAATGGGGTGATGCTTTCTGGCAAATAGAGCATTGACGGGAAATGGCTTTTAACTGTTCCTTTATATCTGGGGTTATGCGTATATGGGAACTTAAGAAATGTAGCCGGGAATGGCTCTGTGGAAGAGATTGTGGATATCCCATAAAAGAGTTGTTTTTTCAGGGTTTGGTAGAACAAATTTGTTTTGTATGAACCACTATGGGGGTTTGAATTGCGCCCCCTCCATAACTAGTTGCTGTATTTTGTGTTTAGGATAAAAGGAGGGGATCTGTCGTATGAGGAGAAATAGGTATTGGGGAATTGGATGATTGGTTGAGACGTGTTTTGCCCAATAATCACTCTTGTGGTTCCCTAAAGAAATGTAGCTCTTATCTGATTGATGTCCTTTGCAATGGATAATAACTCCAACCTTTTCTGGAAGTAAAGTGGCCTTTAATAGATGATAGATTAGTTTTCCATTAATGATAGGAGTTCTCTCAGCCGTGAGATACCCTGCTCACTCCAAATTTGGGCATTGGAATGGATGACGTTATAGGCATATTTAGATCGGGTGTGTATATTAACTTGTGTGTTTTTTGCTAGAATTAGTGCTCTTATTAGGGCAACGAATTCTGCTTCTTGGGAGGATGTGCCCAAAGGCAAGGGGACAGCCTCTACAACTCCTGTAGGTGGGAGAGAGTGGGTATCATCATGCTATCCCTCAGTAATAGCATATCCTGCTTGGAGGGAGGGTTTTTTGATGTGCTGCCATTTATAAAGTAATTTGGGGCTCCCTTTATGTGAGTAGAAGTAAGGTGGTGAAATATAGTGAGAGAACTTTTAATTAGATCAGAGCATGAGTGTTCGTTGGGGTTTAAAATCGGTGCTGAGGCTGGGCACGTTGCCTCACGCCTGTAATCCCAGCACTTTGGGAGGCTGACGGGGGTGGATCACCTGAGGTCAGGAGTTTGAGACCTGCCAGGCCAACATGGTAAAACCAGTCTCTACTAAAATACTTTAGCTGGGCATTGTGTGCACCTGTAATACCAGCTACTTGGGAGGCTGAGGCAGGAGAATCACCTGAACCTGGGAGGTGGAGGTTGCAGTGAGCTGAGATCGTGTTATTGCACTCCAGCCTAGGTGAAAAGAGTAAAACTCTGTCTAAAAAAAGAAAAATGGTGTTTAAGGTAAAAGAGTGGTGGGATTGGAGCGGTAGCATTTATGAAGACAGATAGAGGGTTGAAGGAGAATTGAATGGAGGGCTTGCATGGGAGAGGATGAGGTGGAGGTGAGTGCCTCATGGCTGAGCATATCTTTAGACTGTGAGAAGAAAATACCTGAAGGGGTCTTTATCTGGGCTCAAGCAATCCTCCCTTGTCAGCTTCCCAAAGTGTTGAGATGACAGGCATGAGGCAGTGCACCTGGCCTACTGTAGCTTTTGTATGTTTAGATTTGTTGAGATAGACAAATACCATTGTGTTACAACTGCCAGCAGCACTCAGTGCAGTAACATGCTGTGCAGGTCTGTAGCCTAGGAGCAATTGGCTACGCCACATAGCCTAGGTATGCAGGAGCCTATGCCATCTAGGTTTGTGTAAGTACACTGCACAATGATGAAAACATACCTCCACTGTGAAGTGATGCCTGGCTGTATAAACATGGGAGGTGCAGCTCTCATCCCCTTTAAGATGGTACCCTCTTTTTTTTTTCCTCTAAATTTTATGAGACAGGGTCTTACTCTCTTGCCCAGTCTGGAGTGCAGTGGCGCAATCTCGGCTCACTGCAGCCTCTACTTCCCCAGGCTCAGGTGATCCTCCCACCTCAGCTTCCTGAGTAGCTGGTAGCACAGGCATACACCAACATGCCTGGCTAATTTTTGTATTTTTTTTTTTTAATAGAGAAAGGGTTGCCCAGGCTGGTCCCAAACTCCTGGGCTCAAGTGATCTGCTTGTCTCAGCCTCCCAAAGTGCTGGGATTACAGGCGTGAGCCACCGTGCCCTTCTTTCCCCTCTCCTGCCTTTTCTATCACAATGTCCCAATAGTTGATCCACCCTCAGAACCCCTGCAAACTTGCTGCGGTTTCTTTCCTCTTCAACACTGTAGCTCACTCTCCCTTCCGACTTGACTCACTCTCAGCTGGCTTTGCTTCAGAACCCCTCTTTTGGGAAGATTCTCCATCCACCCCCTGGGCCCTCCTCTGGACTCCATCTCTGTTTCAGATGCCATCAGATGATGTTGGTGTTTGTGTTGCTAATTGCAGCAACAATCCATTAATAATTCATGGTTTCTTGTTATTAGTGAGGCTAAATGGGAACTCTTCAGAGAACATACCCGGAGAGTTTCTCCATCCTCTGCTTAATTAGAGTGCTTAGTGAGGGGCCAAAGACAGTTAAAAGAGACTTGGTGGGAGCCCTCTGAGGACGTTCTCTCCAAAGATCTTTGGGGGTCATCAGGGTCCTGGCCTTTGGGTCAAACACCAGCTTAAATAATGGCCTTGTCCTCCTGCATCAGACACATTCTTCTCTCTCCTCCCCAGCATAAACTGTCAAAACCCGGAGATACTCATCAGACTTCTCCAACAGAAGAGGAGGAAAGCTCTCCTGAGGGCTGTCTGGGAGACATAAAATTTCCACTTTTTCTAAGAGCCCATCATTCGTATTCTTTATAGGCCTTGTCTGTCCTCTTTGTTTTCCAAAAAAAGCAATCAATCTTTGTATAATAACATTCTATCTAGCGCCATAGGTTGTGGTGTGTGTTACATACAGAGTCGACGTTGTCCTTTCAAGTGCTGACCTTTCTTGGATCAGCCATTTTAGAGGAAAATAATTCTAAAATGGATTTTACACTCTTCTGCCTTCTAAAACAGAGCATGTAGAAGAGATTTAAGCCCCTTTCTTCATGGCCAAGTGGGCTTCTCAATCCTAGTTCTTATATACTAAAGACCTACTCTGCCATATTGGACTGTTTGGGCCTTCTGCTAAATGATCACAACCCGTTTCACTTCTTCTTCTTCTTTTTTTTTTTCTTTTTTGAGACGGAGTCTTGCTCTGTCATCCAGGCTGGAGTGCAGTGGCATGATCTCGGCTCACTGCAACCTCTGCCTCCCAGGTTCAAGCAATTTTCCTGTCTCAGTCTCCTGAGTAGCTGGAATTATAGGCACCTGCCAGCATGCCCAGCTAATTTTTGTATTTTTAGTAGAGATAGCGTTTCACCATGTTGGCCAGGCTGGTCTTGAACTCCTGACCTCAAGTGATCCGCCTGTCTTGGCCTCCCAAAGTGCTGAGATTACAGGTGTGAGCCACCGTGCCCAGAGTTATGATGTCTCCTTCCTCCTGCTGGGCTGTCAGCAGTGGCTTGTACTGCTTCAGGCCAACAGCCTCTAGCAACCCTTCCCTCCTCTCCACTGATTCTGCTCCAGGAAGGGCCTGGAAACAAATTCTTTGGGTTCATCTGACTTGTGGATAAGTAGTTCTGTGTACTTTTGTGGTTCATAAGCGTGATGATTGGGTTTTCACGCTCATGTGTGACATGTGCCTTCCTCCAACCTTGTTACAATGTTGGTGTATTACCCATTACCCATCTGACATGGGGGAAGAAAGGGTCTTCATGACAGTGTTATCTATAGTCACAAACGATGTGTATAGAGGCCAAGGGAAAATTTCTCCATTGCCTTCTGAAGGTTCACTGAAAAGTCAACTGACCAGAGGCAGATCAATAGGAGAAAGGGCATACAAAATTTTGTTTTAGTGTTCATGGCATAGGGGAATTACAAGACAATGACTACCAAATAACCCAATGGGGCACAGAAGCTTGTATACCCTTTTTTTCTCTTTCTTCTCCTTCCTTCCTTCCTTCCTTCCTTCCATTTCACTCTTGTCACCCAGGCTGGAGTGCAATGGTACGATCTGAGCTCACTACAAGCTCCGCCTCCTGGGTTCAAGCAATTCTCCTGCCTCAGCCTCCCGAGTAGCTGGGATTACAGGCATGCACCACCATGTCCAGCTAATTTATCTATTATTAGTAGAGACAGTGTTTCACCATGTCAGCCAGGCTGGTCTTGAACTCCTGACCTCAGGTGATCCACCCACCTCAGCCTCTCATAGTGCTGGGATTACAGGCGTGAGCCATGGAACCTGGCCTGTATACCTTTCTTCATACAGGCGGGAGGAGATGTATGAAGTGAGGGGCAGAGCAGCACAGGAACAAAGGTTGTCTTATTAAGCAGATAGAGTCCCTCAGGTAATCTCTCGGAGCTGCCCTCAGAAGAACAGATGAAGTCCGTCTGGGTATGGTGATGATAACCAGTCTCATCTCTTCTGGTGGTTTATCTTTCTTGGTTATTTGATGAGAACTCTAGGGAGGATGTTTAAGACAATTGCATTTCTTTTGGAAAGATGCTTTCTCTGTCAGATGAGGAAATTCCAGAGACAGAGAGAGAGTCCCTCCTTGTGCTTGGTGGTGGGGGTGTGGGGAACAAGAAGTTAGAGGGACCTTGATTCAGAGGCAGCTTTTGAAGGCTCTCAGCATGTCAAAACATCAGGCTTTGGGGTATCACTTTCTAAGCCCCAACCCTTGTAAGCATCTAAATTGTCCATCAGGAGAATGCAGGACAGATACACATTTGGTGCGTGCACACAATGCAATGCTACGCAGCCCTGAAGCGAATGAGGTGGACCTATGTGCAGTAAAAGAGAATACTCCCCAATTGTTAATTGAAAAATACAGCGTACAGAACAGTGTTAATAGCGTGTTCTCGTTTTTTTTAGAGTGGGTAGACTTTGAGAAGGGACCCAAATAAAGTGAAGTTCACAAACTTGGTCATTTTGACTGCTCAGCAGAAGCCTTTTTCCCTCCTTCCTGAATCTCAGATGTGTTCTGAAATACTTGCGCTTGCCATATAAGTAACTTCGAGAAACTTCTGGTACCATTGTTTTTCATTCAGCATTTTCTCAAGGTAGAGAAAGGCCATGGGAACCACATAGGGAGGGAGCACGGAATCTCACTGGAAGCATCTGTAGAAGAATCACAGATGCTATTCAGGAATCACACAAGAACCATGGGAAAGCCAAAGGACCCATATTTCCATGAAACAGGCTTGTTAATATACTAACTGGATCTGAGGTCGGTTGAGGAGAGCCTGGGCTTTATCATCAGATGGGCCTGGGTTTAGATTGCAGCTCTGCCATTTTCCATCTGTATTTCCTTAGGTGAATTATCCATTCTGAGCTTGAATTTCCTCATCTGTAAGACAAGGACAATGAAACCTACTTCACTGGGTTTTGGAAGATTATGAGATCATAAATGTGAAGTGTCTGGTATAAAGCCTGGCTTGTGGTAGACACTCAACAAATGGTAGCTGCTCTTGACATTGTTTTATTATTTAATATCATCTAGGCCAGGCGTGGGATTCACACCTTTAATCCCAGCACTTTGGGAGGCTGAGGTGGGATGAACACTTGAGTCCAGGAGTTCGAGACCAGCCTGGGCAACATAGTGAGACCCCTATCTCAATCAATCAATCAATCAATCAATCAATATGCAAGCTGGGCATGGTGTTGTGCGCCTGTAGTCCCAGCTACTTGGGAGGCTGAAGTGGGAGGATCATTTGCACCTAGGAGGTCAAGGCTGCAGTAAGCTTTGATTATGCCACTGTACTCCAGCTTGGGTGACAGAGTGAGACCTTGTCTCAAAAAGAAAAAAGAACTATCTATGCTTTACACTTTTAGGCAATTTCTGAGCTAGTAGAATTTGACTGGGAAGAAGCAGAAAAATAAGCCTCTTGCCTTTAATAAGTCTCTGGCAAAGGGAAGTCCCAAGGGCTGTGCTCCCGTCTCTGTATCCATGATCTCTTGCAATGTTAAAAAAAAAAAAAATCCTAAAACTTAGCAGCTTAAAACAATCAACATGCATTTCCTTACAGTTTCTGTAGGGCAGGAATTCAGTGGTTTAGCTAGATGGCTCTGGCTTAGGATCCTTCATGAGGCTGCAGTCAAGATGTCTTCCAGGGCCACAGTCAACCTAAGGCTTGTGTATTAGTCCATTTTCACACTGCTGATAAAGGCATACCCGAAACTGGGTAACTTACAAAGAAAAAGAGGTTTGATGGACTCATAGTTCCACGTGGCTGGTGAGACCTCACAAACATGGCAGAAGGCGAAAGGCACATCTTACATGGCAGCAGGCAAAGAGCAAATGAGAACCAAGCCAAATGGGATTCCCCTTATAAAACCATCAGATCTCAATGGACTTATTCATTACCAAGAGAACAGTATGGGGGAAACCATCCCCATGATTCAATTATATCCCACTGGTCCCTCCCACAACACATGGGAATTATGGGAGCTACAATTCAAGGTGAGATTTGGGTGGGGACACAGCCAAACCATGTCAGCTTGCATTTTTCATTCACTACCTCAGTTCCTCACTACCGTGAACCTCTGTAGAGGCCTGCTTGAATGTCCTTACACCATGACAGCTGGCTTATTCAGAGTGAGTCATCCAACAGACAGCAAGGCAGAAGCCACAGTGTCTTTTATAACCTGGCCTTGAAAATCACATGGCTTCATTTCTGCAGCATCCTGTCAGTTACACTGGTGAAGTCAGCCCGATTTAATGTAGGAGGGAGCTGCACAAAGACTTGACTTCTAGGACCCAAGTATCACTGGGGCTCTCTTGGAGGCTGCCTACTATACTCTCTCTCTATAGAGGCTGGTTTTGAGGGGCCTACAAGACTGACACAGTAATTTAGTAACAAGGTGGGCGTGGGGGTTTCAGATCTCTTGGTTTGAGACCAGTGCACAACTTAGGCCAATGCAGGATGGCCTGAGACATAGGGATCAGGCTGATGATTTTGTCATAGGACTGATGACTTGAGGAGCAAACTCTGGATTCCTAAAGGAATCCCAGGCAGGCAGAGCTTTTGCCCCCTTCCCATCTAACCGGGGAGGGAACTGGGCTTCAAGAGTGTTTTGTCCTCTGACTTACAGATCCAGCTAGTGGGAGCAGCATCGACTGGGCTTACGATAACGGCATCAAATTTGCATTCACATTTGAGTTGAGAGATACCGGGACCTATGGCTTCCTCCTGCCAGCGAACCAGATCATCCCCACTGCGGAGGAGACCTGGCTGGGTCTGAAGACCATCATGGAGCACGTGCGGGACAACCTCTACTAGGCCACGCCCCACTCTGTTTACATTTATTTATACCCACATGTGCCCACACTGAGGCCACTCAGTTAAAGGAGCTCATTCCTTCCTGTGTGAGTCAGAGCTCTCTGGGTCTGTAGAGCACACAGGCCTGCCCCTCTCCAGCCAGCTCCCTGGAGTAGCGTGCCAGGAGTGGTTCTGCCAGCCTGCTCAATTTTGGTCCCACTGTCTTTGATGAGCCTTTTGTCTGTCTCTTCTTCCACACTGCCGGCTGGGCAGCTGCACTCAGGATCACTCCTTCCTGGGTAGCGTGTCTCTCTCTACCTCATTTTTAGAACCAAAGAACATCTGAGATGATTCTCTAGCCTCACCCACATCTAGCCAAGCCAGTGACCTTGCTCTGGCGGCGCTGTAGAAGACGCCGCTTGTCTTTGGGTGGGTCTCAAAGATGACGCAGGATTACCTTTAATTTCTCTCAGTCTTCCTGGAAAATATTTTTCTTTGAGCAGTAAATCCTATAGGGCTATGAGTGTAGGTCTCTCCCTCCCTCCCCTCCTTTTTCAGGTGCGAATACAACGTAGAAGACCACTTTCCATCACTGCTGAGAATTTCTAGATGCTACAGTTCTTACCCCTCTCCTCCCTTTGTTATTCAGTGTGACCAGGTTGTTAGGAGGGGAGCTGTGTCACTGCAGGTACTACTCACCCAGAAAGACTTGGTGAAGTGATGATCTAAACTGCAGGATGGCGAAATCATCCCCGTCTGCCCTAAAGGGCTCACATCCACTTTGCCTTTTGAACTCACTTCAAAGATCTAGGCCTCATCTTACAGGTCCTAAATCACTCCTGTGGCCTGGATAATCTCACTGCCTGGCACAGTCCCGTTTGGGCTCTGGGGTATCCTGTGTTTCCTTGTCCTGTGTGTGTGTGTGTGTGTGTGTGTGTGTGTGTGTCTATTTTGTATCCCAGACCATGAGTACCTAAGTAAAACAAGAATTCATCAAGCAGATGCCTCGTGTTTAATTTCACCTCAGCACGTACCATCTGTCCTTTTGTTGTTGTTGTTTTGTTTTTGTTTTTTTGCTTTTTTCAAACATGTCTATAAATCTTATCCTCCTGCCTAGGATTTGTATAGCATCTGGTGTGCGCTTATAAGCCAATAAATATTCAATGTGAGTTTCACGATCATCTCCTATTCTTCGCCTTCACCTGAATAGAAGCAAGCCATGGTTTTGAATATGCAACTCTTTATAATGTCAGAAGTCGATTTTAATCCCTGTCTGTGTCGCATGACACGTAAGAAGTCCTCCTTCATCAGGCCGAGGGGCCTCCAGGGCAACGTTACCTTGGTGATTTCACTCTGGTCCCGGATCTGGTTCTTAGCTTTTCAGCTCAAAAGCTTGATAGTCTCAGTGTCCGTGTTGATTAAACTAGGGGATGCTGACTCACGCCTACAGAGCTCAGATGAAGCAGATGATAAAATCAGAATGCGAATTTATTAATTTACATCGTGGCATGTAACTGTTGAGTGGATTGGATCCTCACGTCGGCCTGAACAGAACATTCTCTCCCCGTAGGCAAGATACATGGGAAGCCAAATTATAATCAGAAGGTTGCTTAGTGAGCGGGCGTCAGAGCAAGGAAAGTTAATTAAAGTCTATGATTAGAATGTTTAATAGCACCCAGCTCTAATAGCATGATATATCCAGTTCTACAGCCCGAGCACACCTGCCAGCCAGCCAGCTGGTCGCTTTTGCTGGCTGATCAGAGCTGCCTCAGACAGGGACGTGCCTTGGTGAGCATAACCAAGCTTGCCTCTGTGACTGGCCTGTAACCTGGCCCTAATTGTGATCACTCCCCTCAGATCGAGATTGTCCTTCAGATTCTTTAAGGGAAAGGTTTATTTTAAAATTTTATTATTATTTCTTTCTATAGAAAGATGGGACCTTACTATGTTGCCCAGGCTTATCTTGAACTCCTGGCCTCAAGCAATCCTCCTACCTTGGCTTCCCAAAGTGCTGGGATTACAGGTGTGATCCACCACACCTGGCCAAGGGGAAGATTGCTTAAACAAGACATAAACGCCAGATGTTATAATGAAATTAAGAACTTTCGTTCATTGCAAGATACCATAGAAAGGGAGCAAATTGAAAGGCCAGGGAGGATATTCACCATATTCCTAATACACGCAACAGACAAAAAACATATGAAGAACTTCAACAAATCCGTAAAGAAAGCACAAATAACCCAATAGAAAAATGGGACAAAGGTACGTCCAAGCATTTCACATAAGAGGAAGCACAGGCCGTGTGCGGTGGCTCATGCTTGTAATCCCAACACTCTGGGAGGCTGAGGTGGGAAGATTGCTTGAGCCCAGGAGTGAGAGACCAACCTGGGCATCAAAGTGAAACCCTTGTTTCAAAGAAAATAAAAACAAAATAAAAATAAAAAATTAGTTGGGTGTGGTGGCAAGCGCCTATAGTCTCAGCTACTCAGGGAACTGAGGAGGAAGGATCACTTGAGCCGAGGAGTTTGAGATCAGCTTCAGCAACATAGTAAGACCCTGCCCCCAATGTCTCTACAAGAAAAGGAAAAAGATTATCTGGGCGTGGTGGTGTGCACCTGTAGTCCCAGCTACTTGGGAGGCTGAGGTGGGAGGACTGCTTGAGCCCAGGAGTTTGAGGCTGCAGTGAGTTATGATCACACCACTGGACTTTAGCCTTGGTGACAGAGCAAGACCCTGTCTCCAGAAAAAAAAAAAAAAAAAAGGAGATACATCTGATCAACATATGAAAGCACATGTAAATCAAGACTGCAACGAGCCGCCATTTTTATTAATTTAATTTATTTTTTTGAGATGGAGTCTCGCTCTGTTGCCCAGGCTGGAGTGCAATGGCGCAATCTTGGCTCACTGCAACCTCCACCTCCCAGGTTCAAGCGATTCTCCTGCCTCAGCTTCCCAAGCATCTGGGACTATAGTCATGTACCACCACACCCAGCTAATTTTTGTATTTTTAGTAGAGATGGGGTTTTTTTGGCTATTTTGGCTAGGCTGGTTTTGAACTCCTGACCTCAAGTGATTCGTCCGCCTCAGCTTCCCGAAGTGCTGGGATTACAGGCTTGAGCCATCATGCCCAGCCTGAGATGCCATTTTAAACGCATTCGATTTACAAAAATCAAAAGTTGGAGAGGATGTGGATGGCTGGGTCTCATACCTTATTGGTGGGCAGCTGAATTAGTAAAACTACTTCACAAAACAGTTTGGCATTATCTTCTCAAGTTTACACCTTATGATCCAGCTATTCCGCCCTAGGCATGACCTCAAGAAATTCTTGCAATTGTACAACAGGAGACATACACAAGAATATTCCTAGCAACACTGTTCACACTAGTAAAACCTTAAAAATAACTCAGAAGACCATCAGTGGGAGAATGGGTGAAAAAGGTGTGGTACATTCACATACTGAGATATTATACAACAGTCCAAACAAAATTTGGTATGACTTCCTTTCTAGAAAGATCCAAACAACTGAAAAAAAAAAGTATACTTCTAAAGAAGACATACACATTTTGATGAAACTGTATAAAAAGAGAAGCAAGCCATAGTGGACATGCCCAGATCCCTCTTCCTAGCTGAGTGTACAGATCCTAAGTGGCTGTCAAGTATTGGCAGCCAATGTTCACGGCTGCATCCCTCTCTAGAGAATTGCCCTTGGCCAAATAGGGGTTGCCTCATCCAGGAGGCTACGCACCTGCTTTTTCTTGTACCATCATCCCAAATGTCCACCCATGACAGACTGGCTCAGGAGTACACACAGCTAGGTCTCTGCCTCAAGGTGGGATCAACCCTTTGGTGCAACGAATGTTCCAGAGCTCCCGTGGGGTGGGGCTAGAGCTCCAGATGATTTCAGGCAAGTCATCCTTGCTTAGCGTTTTTTCCTGCGCCGCCTGTTTTCCTCACTCTTCTCCTGAGACCATTCCCCTTCATGTCACTTGCATAAGACTCTCCATCTCGGGTTCTGCTTCTAGAGAGATTGACTAAGACAACAGGAAAGGAACCTGGAATTCCAGAATGATGATTCCTTCAAACGGGGAAGGGCAGAGGATGAGAGAGGGACAGGGCCCTATGGTTAGACGACGAACCTTAGCTTTTGTTTTAGATTCTGTTTTTTCAGGTGTTTATTATGTGATTTTATTTTTTTTTTAAGTAGAGATGAGGGTCTCCCTATGTAGTTTAGGCTGGTCTTGAACTCTTGGCCTCAAGTAATCCTCTTGCCTAGGCCTCCCAAAGTACTGGGATTACAGGTGTGAGCCACTGCACTAAGCCTATTATATGATTTTTTGAAAAAACCTAATTAAGTAGCTGAATAAATAATTAAAAGAGGACCGTACATGGATCAATGATAAGTGTGCCACTAACCATGGATTATAATTAATCTATTTCTATGGACTTGAAAGCCAATTTTAAAAATGTTTATAAAAATACAAATTTTAAACAAAAATTATACTATTCAACATGCATTTATTGAGTACCTACTATGTACCAGAGACAGTTTTTTTTCTTCTCTTTTTTTAGAGGCAGGGTCTGGCTCTGTCCCAAGGCTGGAGTTCAGTGGGGGCAATCATAGCTCACTGTAGCTTCGAATTCCTGGGCTCAAGCAATCCTCCCACCTCAGCCTCCCAAAATGCTGGGATGACAGGCACGAGCCCCCACGCCTGGCTCCTGAGACAGTTTTAGATAGTTGTTTGCAATGGCAAACAAAAAGACAAAATCTGTTATTGCATGAAATTTCATTGTAGTTGGAAAGACAGGAAGTACTCAAGTAAACAACTAAATATAGACATTAATTTAAATAAGGAGAGCTGCAATAAATAAAATAAAACAGACTGTCTTCAGGAGAGTGATGGGTGGTAGGGGAGCCTGTCTACATTTGGAAAGCTAGGGAAGGTAGTATTATAAACTATTCTCTTATTTTTGAGACAGAGTCTCCCTCTGTCCAGGCTGGATTGCAGTGACACAACCACAGCTCACTGCAGCCTTGACCTCCTAGGCTCAAGCAATTCTCCTACTTCAGCCTCCAGAGTTGCTAGGCAATTTTTTTTTAAACAAATCTTTTGTAGAGATGGGGTCCTTCTATGTTGCCCAGGCTGGTCTCAAACTACTGGGCTCAAGTGATCCTCCTGCCTTGGCCTCCCAAAGTGCTGGGATTACACGCATGAGCTGCCATGCCTGACAACGACTTACATTTCTAAAACACATTTAAGTTTGAAAAGCTCTCATACAGCTGGGGGAGGTGGCTCACACCTGTAATCCCAGCACTTTGGGAGGCTGAGGCGGGTGGATCATGAGGTCAGGAGTTCAAGACCAGCCTGGCCAAGATGGTGAAACCCCGTATCTACTAAAAATACAAAAATTAGCCAGGCGTGGTAGCAGGCGCCTGTAATCCCAGCTACTCAGGAGGCTGAGGCAGAGAATTGTTTGCACCTGGGAGGTGGAGGTTGCAGTGAGCCAAGATCATGCCACTGCACTCCAGCCTGGGCAACAGAGCAAGACTCCGTCTTAAAAAAAAAAAAAAAAAGAAGAAAGGCTTTCATACCTTATCAAATCAGTCTGTAGGGAATTTTCCACCAGTAAGACATCAATGAGGATAGAAAAAGGATAATCTATCAATCATGGGAAAAATGTCTTGAGTTCTCTTTTTTTGCAGTACTGGGAAGGAGGGGTTTCTCCACGCCACCTCCAGGTGTTGCACCCAATTCTCTTGGGGACCAAAAGAAGATCTTTGTGAAGTAGCTGACAGAATGAGGGATATATCTGGGATTCGCTGGGGCCCATACATTGTCCACTTGACATCAGTGCCCTTCATTGAGATGTGGCCCCCTGGAGGCAGGGAGCAGGCCACAGCCACTTCTGTATTCTGGATCACAGGTGGAAAGCCGTGGAATGGACCAACTCTTTCACTGACCCATGTGACTTTGGCCCATGATATAACCTCTGGACTCCTCAGTTTCTCATCTTTAAAAGAATAACGATAGTATCTGCAACGACTTATCAACAGAATTAACTAAGTGAATATGAAAGCATTCAGTTATTTACCTGGCATTAGAAGCTCTTGGTATGTGTTAGAATTATTCTTAGCTGGCATGTGTTTACCTCTGCAACAAATCTGCACGTTCTGCACATGTATCCTGGAACTTAAAGTGAAATTTAAAAAATAAAAGATTTAAAAAAATTATTATTCTCAGCTGGGCTGGTGGTTCACCCCTGTAAGCCTAGCATTTTGGGAGGCCAAGGTGGGCAGACTGCTTGAGCCCAGGAGTTTGAGACCTGCCTGAGCAAAAGGGTGAGACCCTGTCTCTACAAAAAAATACAAAAATTAGCCAGGTGTGTGGCAAGTGCCTATAGTCTCAGCTACTTGAAAGGCTGAGATGGGAAGATGACTTGAGCCCAGGAGGTTGAGGCTGCAGTGAGCCACAATCGCACCACTGCACTCCAGCCTCTGTGACAGTGAGACCCTGCCTCAAAAACAAACAAGCAAACAAACAAGAAAAGAATTATTCTCATTGAGTGGTGGAAATTCATTTATAAATCAGATCTTCAGCATTTTCCCTAAAGGGAGAGACTTATTTGCTTCAGATTGTTCATGAAATGCAATAACAAAGATCTCCACAGATCACAGAAAAACACTAGCTGGATGTTAAGTAGTTTTTATTATTATTTGGGTTTTGAAATATTGGGATTCTTTCTCTGGGAACTTTCCCAGGCTCTATAGATATCAAGGCCCCTTTAAGAGGTTAAGACAAAGGATCACTGCCTGAAACCTTCAATGGCCCAACTTCCAAACACAACCATGTCAAACACAGGGGTCGCCGGGTTTTAGAGGTCCTGGAAAGGCCCTGTGATAAATCGATTCTGGGTGAAGCTGAGGGCATGCTCCAACTCTGGAATGTCCTATGTAGATTGCGCTTCTTTGATGTTACTATGGAAAGACCAATTATACGGAATCATTTTTATCATTATCATCATCATCCTTATCTTTCTGTTTGATGAATTCTGGAATTTTGCCAACCCAGGCAGCTTGTAAAATAAATTCTCTCTGCTATTTGTATGCAGCCTTAAATCATGAACACCAGCTGTTTCTTGTATTTGAAGTAAAGCTCCAGGTGTATTGGGGGCATCCAGGGAGCACAGGCAGCTTTTTCCTCTTCTAGAATACACAGGTTCTGTGGTGCAGCTGGGTAATTTGCTCCTTTTGAGCAGAAAGTGAATCTCATGCTTTTTTGTATCTCCTGCAAGGCTTAGCTCAGCAGCTAGCAAATATTTGTTGATTCGATTTGCTGCAGGGCAGCTGGTTAACAATTGCAAAAGCCGTACCCTCAACAAGTCAGGGCAACAGGAAAAAAGTACTTTTTCCAACAAACGTTATCAGTGGAATTTTGGAAAATACATTGGAATGCATGTCCCTGAGTTCTAAGAGAGCATAAATTAAACATTCAGAGATAAGGAAGGCTTGATATTGGTTACATTGCTTGCAGCTTTGTAGTGATTTATAGTTTTAAAGTACTTCATAGCTATTGGATAATTAAATTATCACAATCACCCGGTGATAGATGCACGCTGGGCATTATCATCCTTATTTAACTGTTGAGGAATCGCAGTGTTGGAGAGGCAAAGGACCATGCCCAGACTGAAGGCGACGGAAATGGCGAAGCCGACTGTCAAGAGCAGCTCTACGGACTGTTGCTAAGGTAGCAAAAGGGCAGGAGATGCTTTGCTGACTTTGGTTTTGAATTTGAATGCCTTTAAAACACACATAGCTCCTGTAGCCCCTCTGGCCTCACACTGTTGTATTTTGTGCCTGGCTCCTGAAACCTTTTGGTTTTCAGCTGTGCACTCAGGAGAGGGAATTTAGGGAGCAAAAGCCAGGTCTGCCTCACCGGTGGAAGGGTATCCTGCTGTTCCTACAGGCTCTCCCCCTAGGGGTCTGGGCTCAGGATTGCCACCAGGGAGAGTTATGACTAATATTTTAATGCAAAACACCTGGAATGGGCTGAAGACTATTTCCAAGCTTTAGGGACTTTATGTCTTTTCATAGGGATTCATAGCCTGTAGAACCACCTATCCCCATTTTTATTAGATTCTGATTCTCACAACCTTAGATGACAAAATGTCCGCTTGTCTCAAGCAAATAGAAAAATATTCTGTTTGAGTATTTAAGCAATTCGGCCTAGTCTTAGAAAACCATTAGCCCCGGTTTTGGGCTTGTAAGCCCTTCATAGGCAGAGCCAAAGTTTTATTCATTTAGAATCCTTGGCACCTAAGCACACAATGGTACATCATAAAGAGGTAAAGAATGGGCCAGCACAGTGGCTCACATCTGTAATCCCAGCAGTTTGGGAGGCCAAGGCGGGTGGATCTCGAGGTCAAGAGATCAAGACCATCCTAGCCAACATGGTGAAACCTCGTCCTACTAAAAATACAAAAATTAGCTGGGTGTGGTGGTTTGTGCCTATAGTCCCAGCTACTCGGGAGGCTGAGGCAGGAGAATCGCTTGAGCCTGGGAGGTGGAGGTTGCAGTGAGCCAAGATTGCGCCACTGCACTCCAGCATGGTGACTGACAGAGTGAGACTCTGTCTCAAAAAAAAAAACAAAAAAGGTATTGAATGAATACCTGCAGCAGGACCAATTCCACATCGGATCCCAAAGACGCCTGGAATATTCTTTCTGCTTAGCTCACTGGCTGCAGCAATCTTCCTTCCTCAGCTCTGAGCCCCTCACCATGGCATTGTTCTTTCTGATGGATGTGAGAAGCACAGAGGTCAGGGAAAGCAAAGACCTTCTCTTCCCATTTCAGCAAATCTGTATTAGAAAACTCAGAGACACCAGGTCCAGTGGGAAAGGATAACCTGTCTCCTCACCGTGAAGTGGTATTTCTAAAATGCTTCCAGAGGCAGCGGGCGGTCGACAGGTATTAACTTGGTTAAAGAGACATTAAAGAAGAAGGCACTAGATCTTCCTCCCTCCCTCCTGCCCCAGGGCCACCCATACAATCAGATTTAACAGGCATGTCTCTGTGTGCCCTTGCGGGCTTTCTGGAACCTGTCTTCTATTTAGGAGTGTTCTGTTTACTCTGGAAAACCAAAGAATGACACGTATAGTCAGAAAGAGATTAATTCAAGCTGGAAAGTGGACACTTTGCTGGGCCAGGGAAGGCCTGTTCATGAGCAGTGCTGGCCCTGGAAGAGGGTATTTCCTTTCCGCTTGCTGCCAGCACTGCAGAGAGATGGAAAGGCCCAGACGCCAGCCCTGCTGTTGTGGAGACCGAGCGTGTCATAACCTTTGGAAATTAAATCAGGAGATTGGGAGGAGGATGTCCAGAGATGTTTCCCTTACTCCCAGGAGAAGAAATAGAAACACGTTGATCAATGTTCTTCTGGGCTGCTCATACCAGAAAGGGCTTTTACTCCAGCGATAGTAAGATTTTACTTTTTATTTCTCTGACACTTGGATCCAAATACATAGAGTCTTCCTCAAGAGCTGCCATTGATATGTGATCAATGTAAGGCTCAGAGGGCAGTTGTTACTTAGGACTTGACAGCCCTCCGTGTTCTAAACCTTCAGCATCCTGAAGCATCTCTCAAATTTCTCATGATCTCAATGCCCAGGGTATTTCTGTGGTCCTGGGAAAAGACAGGCCTTACTCTTATGGCAACAACGATTTTCCAGAGTCAGGCTACCTTCTCCTTCCCTACATGATACATTCCTGAACATATATGTATATCTACATGTATATAAAGCCTTAAGCATGCAAGTCTGGCAGTAGACACAGGTTATAATGAGAAGTCTGTTTCCAGTGAGCCAAAATCCTGCTGCTCAAATAAAGTGACAATATCAGGCAAAACTAGGGAGCTTGTCAGAAACAGAATCGGAGGTTCTCCTCCAGACCTACTGCATTAGGATCTGCATTGAACATAATTCCAGGTAATTCACATGCACAGCAAAGCTTGGGGAGCACTGAGCTAAAAAATATATGACTAATTATATCTCACCTCATCAACTTTTAGACAGGTGGTCTCCACCTTGGCTATACATTAGAATCACACAGGGGCTTTTAAAAACTACTGATGCTTGAAGCTTTACCCCAGACCAGTGGAAACAGAATCTCTGGGCACTGGTTTTGTAAAAATCTGTCCAGGTGGTGCTAATGGCCTTTCAAGGTTGAAGACTACTGTTTTAAACTCTATTTCCGGTGCCATTTTCCCAACGTTTTATACATCCATTGGGAGACAGTTCTCCTTAGGCCTTTTATATTTCTGCAAATCTAGATTGTTCCAGATGATGTTTTCAGGGATGTTAGAATAACAAACAACCTTGGAAGGTAGAGACAATATTTTCCTCTGGGGTGAAGGACAGATTTGTTTACTGTCCATTACGATAGACGTCATGTTCCTTCTAGAGCAAAGGGCAGGTAGGCTTACTACCTATTAGAAAAGGTATGGGGACTTCTGGCTTTAGTGCTGACATGTAAAGAGCTTAGAAACTCTTTTAAACTCTTTCAACAGAAAATAAGCTGAATACGCTGAAAGTTAATGACTTTTCTTGGACCTATCAGAGAACTGAGCTCCCAAGGCAAACTGCCACCCCCAAATCTGGAGAGACATGCAAACCTGCTGCTCCAGGTACACAGCTGTGATCTGTGCACCCAGAGCAGAAGCTGTTAATGCCATAAGCTGGTAAAAACACTTTGGTAATTTTGATGTAATTGGAAGCTGAGTGTGAACCTGCTTGAGAGTGAGATACTCCTGGGGGCCTGTAGCCTTAGGGGTTCCTCCAATATGATTGCGGATCTTACCTCCAGAAACTCCACCAGATTTTCATAATGAAGAACCAAGAAAAACTCTTTGGTGTTTCTGGAAGGGTAGAGGAAAGGTAACCATTTTGAAATATGCCCAGAGTGTTCTTCATAACAAAGGCCCACTCTGCCAGAAGACTTTACCAGAGCCTTCTCTACGTGGGGGAAGGGAAATTATTCAAATCCAGTTCCCTCTAATATTCGTATCTCAGCCAAGAGAGGTGGGAAAAAGCTAAGAAACACTTGTGAAAGTCACAGCCCAGAGACCTACTCATCTCATAATCAAAAGATGATAGAACATCTCCCTGCCCCCCGCCCATCTTACCACCACACCAACAGGGCACGAGTATAATGAAACTGGATTAAAGCTGAAAGAGCTGCAAGATGTTGACTTTCTCAGAGGAGGAGTACTTAGGGAAGCCAAAAGATAACAGGGGAGGCAAAACGAAAGACCCCTGAGGAATTGGAAGCCTCTGGCACCAATAACTACAGCAAACATTAAACACAGCCCAACTCCTAGCCAGACTAATAAAATCTCACACTGAAAGCCTATTTACCTCAGTTTCTATTAGTCAATATATCATGTCCAGCTTTCAAAAAAAAAAAAAAAATCACAAGGTATGTTAAAAGGCAAAACAAAACAAAACCCCAAACCAAAATAAAAAACATGGTCTATAGCTGGGTGTGGCGGCAGGTGCCTGTAGTCCCAGCTACTCAGGAGGATGATGAGGAGGCTCGCTTGAGCCCAAGAGTTCGAGGCTGCAGTGAGCTGTGATAGTGCCATTGCGCTCCAGCCTGGGCAACAGAATAAGACTTTGTCTCTGGAAAAACAAAACAAAACAATGCAAAAGCTGTCTGAAGAGAAAAAGCAAGCAACAGAACCAAACTCAAATATGATACAGATTCCGGAATTATCATGCAGGGAGTTAAAAATAACAATGATTAAAGATGAGTGTGGTGGTTCATGGGTAAGTTTCAGGTACTTGGGAGGCTGAGGCAGGAAGATTGCTTGAGCCCAGGAGTTTGAGTCCAGATTAGGCAACAGAGTGAGACCCTGTCTCTAGAAAAAAGTAAAATAAAAAAAAATAAAAATGAAATAACAATGATAAATGTGTTAAGCGTTCTAAGGGAAAAAGGTAGACAGGTAATGTAAGCAGCAGAAAGATGGAAACTCTAAGAAAGAATCAAAAGGAAGTGTTATAAATCAGAAACACTGTAACAGAAACAAAGAATGCCTTTGATGGGCTCACTATTGGTAAACTAGACACAGCCAAGGAAAGAATCAGTGAAATTGAAGGGGGAAAAACACTTCTCACATTGAAATGCAAAAGAGAAAGGATGAAAAAACCCAGAACAGAACACCCAAGAACTGTGGGACAATTTCAAAAGGTATAATGTACATATAATGGGAATGCCAGAAGGAGAAGAGAGAACAGAGCCAAATAGATATTTGAAGTAATATGCTTGGGAATTTTCTAAAATTAATAGACACCAGACACATATCTAGGAATCTCAGAGAAAACCAAGAAAGATAAATACCAATAGACTATACCTACGCATAACATAAACTGAAAAATAAAAAACAAAGTCTTGAAAGAAGCCAGAGGAAACACTTTACCACTTTACCTATAGAAAGCAAGAATAAAAACCACAGCCAACTTCTTGTCAGAAACTATGCCAGCAAGTAGAAAGTGAAGTGAAATATTTAAAGTGTTGAAAGGAAAAAAACCCACCAACCTAGAATTGTATACCCAGTGACATTATCCTTCAAGAGCAAAGGATAGGCTGGGCACGATGGCTCACGCCTATAATCCCAGCACTTTGGGAGACTGAGGCAGGCAGATCACCTGAGGTCGGGACTTTGAGACCAGCCTGGTCAATATGTCAAAACCCTGTCTCTACCACAAATACAAAAATGAGCTGGCATGGTGGCACACACCTGTAATCCCAGCTACTCAGAAGGCTGAGGCAGGAGAATCTCTTGAACCCAGGAGGTGGAGGTTGCAGTGAGCTGAGATCACACCACTGTACCCCTGTACCCCAGTCCGGGTGACAGAGTGAGACTCTGAGAGAAAGAAGGAAAGAAAGAAAAGAAGGAAAGAAAGAGAGAGAAAGAAAGAAAGAGAAAGAAAGAAGGAAGGAAGGAAGGAGAGAAAGAAAGACGGTGAAGGATAAATATTTTCGCAGACAGACAGATACTGAGGGAATTTATCACCAGCAGATCTACTCTACAAGAAATGCTAAAAGAAGTATTTCAGTGAGTAGGAAAATAGTATGTCAGAAATTCAGATATACATAAAGAAAAGGAAGGAGAAGGAATAAATGAAAGTAAAATAATCTTATTTTCTTATTCTTATCTAAAAGATAACTATTTGTTTAAAGCAAGAATAGTAGCAATGTATTGTGTGATTATAACATATGGATAAGTGAAAAAAAATTCAGTGATGTCATAAGGGGCAGGAGAAAAAAATTGGGAACACTTTGTTATAAGGTACCTGCACTACATGTGAAGTGGTCTAGTATTATTTGAAAGTGAACTTTGATCAAAAGGTGGTAAAACTTTTGCCCATTTTTTCCCAACCAGACATGAGGTTACAGAGGCAGAACCTTGCTCATAGTGGTGCTCAGTAAATAGCTTTCACTTCATAATACACAGCTTTCAAGGACAGTGAAATTCTGCAGTATCTATCAACATGAATTTGAATAAATTTTAATTTTAAAAATCAGATTTTGTCACCCAACACTACGTGAGAGAAGACGCACTTAGAGAAACAAAGGCATGGCGGTGTGCAAAATATATTTGCAAAATAAATTCATGTAAGAACTTTAGGCAGAAGTCTTCAGATTTTTTCATCCTGCATCCCTATAATTAAAAAAAAAAACTAGCTTGTCACACCCAACATATGTAATTATGTATTTATAAATTATGTTCAAATGCCACTGCACTCATATATTTTATAAAACATAAAAATTGAAATAAAAAGAATGAGATAAAAATATAGCTAGTCTTAATAGTTTCTTCCTTTACCCCCTGGTAGAAATGAATGCCTCACTTTGGAAATCACTGGATTTGATTGAAAATGCTTCTAATTCTTGACTCTGATTTACCTTGAGCTCTCTAATAGACTTGAATAATCTCATAAACGAATGCCTGCCTCTTCAAGTAGACCGAGTAGGCAAACTATGGCCTGCAGATCAAATCTAGCCTCAAGCTAAAAATGGTTTTTACATTTTTAAATATAAAAAAGACTCTTCAGGCTGGGCACAGTGGCTTGTGTCTGTAACCCCAGCACTTTGGGAAGCTGAGGTGGGAGATCCCTTGAGCCCAGGAGTTCAAGACTGGCTTGGGCAACATAGCAAGACCCCATCTCTACAAAGTTTTTTTTTTTTTGATACGGAGCCTCGTTCTGTCACCCAGGCTGGAGTGCAGTGGCGCGATTTCAGCTCCCTGCAACCTCCGTCCCCCAGATTCAAGCAATTCTCCTGCCTCAGGCTCCCAAGTAGCTGGGACTACAGGCGTGCACCACCACGCCCAGCTTATTTTTTATATTTTTCATAGAGACGAGGTTTCACCATGTTAGCCAGGATGGTCTTGATCTCTTGACCTCATGATCTGCCCGCCTCAGCCTCCCAAAGTGCTGGGATTACAAATGTGAGCCACTGTGCCCGGCCAAAAATTTTTTTTAATTAAAGAAAAAGCCAGGCTCTGCAGTGAGAACAGTTGCTCTGTCTTACTTTCTGGATCCTCCAAACCTAAAATATTTACTTTTTGGCCCTTTCCAGAAAAACATTTTCTGGCCCCTGTACAGGGAAAGCGTGTAGGTCACCTTTACCTTTCCTCTACATGGTGAGGTCTTTGAAAGCACCTCACAGGGCTCTGCAGGTGGCTCTCCAGGCCCGAGGGGGTGGCCTTAGCTGCAGCTGCACCCTTTCCTTCGCCTGTAGGCTACCAACCCACTGTCTCACTGGGAGCAGGCCTTCAGCCTGTGCTCTTGGGCATCTCATGGTGGTCATTAGGTAGGTCCCAGAGGACCAGACACTAGGCACCCACCCAGGGAGCCCCAGCCCCAGCCCACTTCCTCCCAGTATCTCTGAGGGGTTTAGCGAGTGACATGCCCTGGCACTCCAACCCATAGCTCTTGCTGCCCTGTGGCTGGTGCAGGGGCGGAGTCTGGCCTCTATCCAGGCACCCAGCTGGCGGGGAAAGGGTGGGTGAAGTACAGTTGAGAGGAGGCCAGCGGGGTGCCTGGATGGAGGCAGCCACGTGGCAGAGGGTTGCCCAAGAACTATATCAACTGCTGGGCCTATGTCTGGGCAGGGACGTATGTGCTGGGGGAGACGGAGGCAAGACCTTGGCGTTAGAGGCCCGCATTTGAGGATGACGCCAGAGGAGGGAGGTCCTTGGTTGTGGGGGGGTGAGAGTGAGGTCCAGTAACTAAACATGGGGAGCAGGTCAGAGCAAAGGTTTAGGAGCTCTGGGCTGACGGAGGTAGAGCTGAGCGGAGCAGGTAAGGGTGAAGGCCCAGAGGCGAAGGCTTGTTCCCCTGAGCTTTGGGGAGTCATTGGAATGAGTGAAACAACAAATTAGTCAACAAATAGGTCCTGGGCAGTGGCCTGGCTATACACAGGATTCCTGGGACTGCACAAATGAATATGACACAGCCCCAGCTTATGAAGACTTTGTGTTTGCAGATGCCTGTAAAGAATTAGAATCTCTGGTGTGTGTGATGAAGGCACAAGGCATGATTAGTTAAACTGGGGAGATAGGGTCAGTAGGCTGGGGTTCCCCACAGTGGGTGGCCCCAGACAAGGATTTGCATGAAAAAGTAGATTTCGAACCTCTAGTCCAGAGCAGCATTAACTTGCCTTTTTGGTGTTTCATTGTTTTCTCGGACTTTTAATATTCTCTTTCCTGAAAGCACCTGCTTGACATATTTCTGAAAGGTGGGATAAGCCTGGTTTTTTTTGTTAATTAAATCACATTTTGAGTGTACTGGGGGAGCTTCCATTTTAAGAAACAGTGGCAAATCCTCTCAATAATCAAAGCATCCTTTTAGAACGGTAACGATCGTGCTCCTGTTCTGTTTTTAAAGATTACACTCGATGTATTTATTTTCCTAAAGCACGCAAAGGGGACTTTTGGAGACTAACACATAATTTAGTTTGAAACTTTTGTTTGCGGATATTGGAGCACCTCATTCAATCTCTGGAGACCCCCAGGGTGATCCCCAGCCAGACAGGGGAATTAATGCCTTTAACGAGGACGGGATTCAGGGCTAGAGTCAGATTTCCTGCAATCTCCCCATCACGCTCTGTCTAGTTAACTCCTTCACATTTTACCTAACTCAGCTCAAATTCTATTGTTTGGCTGTTTTTTTTAAGCTTTAATTTTGTGTATGTGATCAAATGTACATAACATAACATTTACCATTTTGTTGTGTAGAGTTCAGTGGCATTAAGTATATCTGCGCTGTTGGGCAACCATCACCACCATCCATCTCGAGGACTTTTTCATCTTCCTAAACTGAAACTACATCCTCATGAAACAACTTCCCATTTGCCCACTGGCAACCACCATTTCACTTGCTGTCTCCATGAACTGGACTACTCTAGATATTGAATGCCACTTTTACAACTTCTCTGTAATTTAATGGGTTACACAGAACATGGTATGAAGAGTCAGAGTTCTACAAGACTTGTTATAAAAAGCAACAGAAGGTCGGGCGTGGTGACTCAGGCCTGTAATCCCAGCACTTTGGGAGGCCGAGGTGGGTGGATCATCTGAGGTTGGGAGTTCGAGACCAGCCTGACCAACATGGAGAAACCCCATCTCCACTAAAAATACAAAATTAGCCAGGCATAGTGGTGCATGCTTGTAGTCCCAGCTACTTGGGAGGCTGAGGTAGGAGAATCGCTTGAATCCAGGAGGCGGAAGTTGCGGTGAGCCGAGATCACGCCATTGCACTCCAGCCTGGGCAACAAGGGCAAAACTCTGTCTCAAAAATTAAAAGCAACAGAGAACTGCTCCTCGCTTTCTTCCCAGGTCTTGCTCTCCGGCAGTAACCATGTTGAGTTCTTTTAGCCTTGACGTTCAACATTCATAAGACTAGTAAAGTGCTTACATTGCTACTTCTTGATTTTTCAGGTTTGGGCATTTTGTATTGATTCTCACTATAAAAAGTAAATTAACTTTCCCATATTTCCTTTAAAATATGTTTTATTGTGAAGTATATCATATATATAAGATCCTGTATAAAACTTCAGTGGCTGTTAACAATAAAATTAACAGCTGGGCGGGGCAGCTCATGCCTATAATCCCAGCACTTTGGGAGGCCAAGGCAGGTGGATCACTTGAGGTCAGCCTGGCCAGCATGGTGAAACCTCATCTCTCCTAAAAATACAAAATTAGCTGGATGTGGTGGCAGGTGCCTGTAATCCCAGCTACTGGGAGGCTGAGGCAGGAGAATCGCTTGAAGTTGGGAGGCGGAGATTGCAGTGAGCAGAGATCGAGCCACAGCACTCCAGCCTGGGCGACAGAGTGAGACTCCATCTCAAAAAAAAAACAAACAAACAAAAAATAGAATTAAATTAAATGAACGCTCTTACCCTATTGTTCAGCTTAAGAACAAGAATGTAACATGGAGTAGCCTGCACATGTCCCTCAAGTACACTCCTTCCCTTTCCTTTTCTAGACAAAACCACTAATCCATGCTAATAATTTTCTTTCCTTGTAGTTACTGCATATGGACGTATTCCTAAACGATACGTTGTTTTGTGGATATATATAAATGGAAACACTGTGTGTTCTGACTTGACTTCTTTCACTCAACATTACATTTTTTGAGGTTCAACCGTGTGGCTATATGGCACTGTAGTTGACCCCTTTTCTCTGCTCTGTTGTATTCCATTGTACGATGACATCTACATTTATTCGGCCAACCTTGCACATATGTTCTGGTGACATGTGCAAGAGTTTCTCTTTTTATTTTTGTTTTATTTTTTGAGACAGGTTCTCACTCTGTCGCCTAGGCTGGAGTACAGTGGTGCGATCACAGCTCACTGCAGCCTCTACCTCCCAGGTGCAGGCCATCCTCCCACCTCAGCCTCCCAAGTAGCTGGGACCACAGGTGCACACCATCACACCTGGCTAATTTTAACTTTTTGTAGAGATGGGGGTCTCACTCTGTCGCCCAGGCTGGAGTGCAGTGGTGTGATGGCATTGGGTTTTCTTCTTTAAGAATATAGTATACTGTTAGATTTGTTTGGAATGCTAGCAATTTCCAATAGTTTTATAATTGTCTCCACGAAGTATGGAGGCCAAAGCAACTCCATCTTGGATGCTAATCTGCCATGTTGACTTCTGGTTGCCCCCAGATCGGTGAAGGCCTCGGGATTTCCAGTTTGTCTGTTGTTCCTTGTGTGGGAGTATGTGCTTGCCGTGAATCCTGCCCTTGGCTTGGCACAGGCTTGATGCTATCATACTTCAACCATCCTACACATCTTTTCTGAGTTATCCTGTCTCTGTGGCATGGGCCATGGGTCTGGGGGGTAATGGCGCCGGAATCCACCAGCTTGCTTCACCAACACCTAAGACACAGACATGGCTTCTGTTTGTAAGTCCCTATTAAATGTTTCTTTCTAAAAAACAGATTTGTCAGCCTCTTTCTTGGATCTCTCAGCTTCCTAAGACTTTGGGGGCAGGTTTGCATATACCTGCTTACTTCAGAACAGGGAGGATTGCACATTGCTTGTTAGAATTATTACCGATTTTTGTTTTTGAGAAGGGGTGTCCCAAGTAGCTGAGACCACAGGTTCATGCCACCATGCCTGGCTAATTTATTTCTATTTTTTGTAGGGACAGGGCCTCCCTATGTTGCCCAGGCTGGTCTCGAACTCCTGTCCTCAAGCGATCCTCCCTCCTTGGCCTCCCAAAGTGTTGGGATTATAGACATGCACCACTGCACCTGGCCACGTGCTTTCTTTTGTTAGCATTTACCTGGAATATATTTTTTCTATTCTTGACTTTGAGTCTCTCTTTGTTCTTATGTTTTAAGAGTGCCTCTTGTGAAACCATATAGCTAGTATTTTTTTCTTTCTTTCATTTTTGAGACAGTCTCGTTCTGTCACCCAGGCTGGAGTGCTGTGGCATGATCTTGGCTCACTGCAACCTCAGCCTCCCGGGTTCAAGTGATTTTCCCACCTCAGCCTCCTGAGTAGCTGGGATTATTCCCACCACCACCACCCCCAGCTAATTTTTGTATTTTCAGTAGAGATAGGGTTTCACCATGTTGGCCAGGCTGGTCTCGAACTCCTGACCTCAGGTGATCCACCCACTTCGGCCTCCCAAAGTGTTGGGATTACAGGCCTGAGCCACCACACCTGGCCATATAGCTAGTATTTTAAATAAATCATATTGAGCCAAGCATGGTGGCTCACACCTGTAATCCCAGCACTTTGGGAGGCCAAGGTGGGCAGATCATGAGGTCAAGAGATCGAGACCATCCGGCCAACATGGTGAAACCTCGTCTCTACTAAAAATACAAAAATTAGCTGGGCATGGTGGTACACACTTGTAGTCCCAGCTACTTGGGAAGGTGAGGCAGGAGAATTGCTTGAACCCAGGAAGCAGAGGTTGCAGTGAGCCAAGATTGTGCCACTGCACTCCAGCCTGGCGACAGAGTGCGACTCCATCTCAAAAAATAAATTAAATAAATACATAAATAAATAATATTGATTGTTTTTGTCTTTTACTGAAGAGTTGAATCCATTTACATTTAGTATTATTGCAGCTATATTTAGGCAAGTTTCTTCTTTTTAAGCCCTTTCAAATTGTTCTACTTTTTTTTTTTCTAGGCTCTAGGGTATTTTTATGTCCTACTTTTTAAAATTCCTTTTTGTACACCTGTTTTCCTCATCTTCTTCTGGTTTGTGTTTCCGCCTTCCTCTCATTTCATCTTTACCCTTGCTACCTGTTTGGAAGTTATACGCACGCGGCCTGTTCTTCTAGTTGTTGCTCTAGCTTGTTGAACACGTATATTTACCAAAATCTGAAAAATTATCAGTATCTCTCTTTTCTCCCAACAATTCCGGGACCTTAAGATACTTTAACTCTGATGACTCATTTGCACATAACATGCTATTCTTGTCCGAGACTTAAAACTTTGGTGTTAGATGATGCTGAGAAAAATATTTCCTGAGATTTCATAACCACAAGTAAGCCCCCAACCTGAGTTTGTGGTTTAACTTTACGCTGACTATGCAGTCCAAAACAACGACCTTAAACTATTTAATTTAGTGTGGTCTCAGGTTGGTAGTGTCCCCAGCAACTTATAGAAGTAAATGCAAATCTCCTCTGGAAGAACCCACCTTCAACCTAGGCCTCAAGGGAGTTCCTCTAAGGAAATGACTGGTTCACAGACATGTAACATGAGAGAAAACGCACCGTGAGTGAGAACCAGCGGAAAGAATACGCGGCAGAAATAGGCTTAAAACATCTAGGAATTGTAATTATCTGACACAGAATATAAAATATCTGTCTTATACGTTTAAAGAAATAATCAAGAAATTCTAAAATAGATAAGAAATTCAAGTCATTTGGGCTTGAATCAAAAAAAAGAATCAAGTAGAACTTCCAAAAATGAAAAATGGATACCATATTGTGTTGACTATAAAACAAGATTGACTATAAAACAGGATTGATTTTATAAGATGCATCATAATTTTATGTGCCATCAAAAATACTGCCGATTGTCATTGCAAGATGCCACCAATTGTAAGATGTATCCTGATTTTAGCAGTGTTAAAATGTGAAAAAAAAAGGTTGCAGAATCAATGAACTGTAGCAATTGAAATGTAAAACTTCACAGATCAATTAAATTGCAGATTAAACTCAGCCAATGAAAGAATCAGTTAACTGGAATAAGGACACAAATTTTTTTTACAAATAAATTTTTCAGAATGTAGCCCAGAGAGACAACACAATGGAAATATAACAGAATGTTTATGAGTCTTGGGGGCTAGAATGAGGCAGAACGAGTCAAAAATTCCAGGTGAAGGTAATAGAGTGGAAAAGGGGCAATGTTTAAAAATATAATGGCTGAGAAATTTGGAAAATAGTGGAAAGTGAGTGATAGAGTGATACTCAGATACAGGAATTCAAATGATTCTCAAGCAAGACAAAACAAAACAAAAATCCATACCTGGACATATGATGGTGTATCTGAAGAATACACGATAACAAAATTGTGGAACATCAAAGGCAAAGAGAAGATCTTCAAAGCAACCAGGAACAAAGAGAGGTCACCCTCTGAAGAACAGTACATCAACAAACTGATTACCTTTTAGCAGCAAAAATGGAAGCCAGAAGACTGTAGGATAATATTTTCAATGTGCTGAGAGGAAAACAGTAATCAATTTAGAATTTCTATCCCAAAAACCCTTTCAAGAATGGGAGCAAAATCCAATCCCTTCCCTTCCTTTCCCTTCCCTTCCCTTTCCTTCCCCTTCCTTCCTTCCTTTCTTCCTTCCTCCCTTCCTTCCTTCCTCTCTTTCTTTTCTTTTTCTTTCTTGCCTTTCTTCTTCCTTTGTTTTTTCTTTTTTCTTTCTTTTCTTTTCTTTTTTTTTGAGACAGGTTTTTGTTCTGTCACCCAGGCTGGAGTATGGTTCACTGCAGCCTCAAACTCCCGGACTCAATTGATCTGCTCGCTTCTTGAGTAGCTAGGACTCCAGATGCACGCTACACCATGCCCAGCTAATTTTATTTTATTTTATTCTTGCAGACATAGGGTCTCCCTGACTTGCCCAGGCTGGTCTCGGACTCCTGGGGTCAAGCAAACTCCTGGGCCCCTCTTGCCTAGGCCTCCCAAAGCACTGGGATTACAGGTGTGAGCTGCCACACCTGGTCAAGAATTTTCAAATAAATAAAAACAGAAACCTTCACTAAAGAAAGGTTTGAAAAGATAGATTTGAAGCAGAGGGAAGATGATTCGAGATACATGGTACATGCCAGCAGGAAATCAAGAACTTCAGCATTCTGAGTTCTCCAAGGCAAAGCTTGCTTACCTCTTGGGTGTTGTCTGGCTTTTCCTTCTTTTTGGGCTCTGTAGATTCTTATTTTTGTGCCAACCCAGTGATGGCTTTAAAAAGTTATTACTAAAAATATTTTATCTTGCATTTGAGTTTTTCATTTGGCTGGATTGCTTAGGTATCTAACCCACCCACCTGCAGGAAATAAAAGTCTTCCAGTAAAATTTCTCATTGAAGGAAACTCTCCTTCAGTCTATATGGAGCCCATGTAACCCATCCTCATGGTACGATGCACCTTTCCCTTGTAGCACAAACACCAGCTATATTTTTACACTTATCTGGAGTCAGATGGGCTTCCATTATGCCTCCGGGTCTCTCATAATCTGCATGCCATTTAAATTCATGGTCTACTTACCCCTTTAGAAATGTAAGGGCCAGGAATGTGTTGCTTTCATTTTACTTCCAGACTTTAGCAAGGGCCTGGCACATAGTAGGTATTCAGTGGAAATTTACTGAGTAAATGATTAGCTGAGTGATTAATTATGAGTGAAAAGCCAACATGAGGTATTAGCTCAAGCACAGCTATGTGTCTGCTTCAAATCCAGCCATAAGCTGGTAACTGTAGTTCATAAGCATAATTGGGTGTCACCCTCAAACCTTGTTATGATGTCAGCACATTACCCGTCTAATATGAACTTAGAGGAAGAAAAACCAAAAACAAATCCAGCCATTGGAGATGGTGCTTTCAGGGTTGGTGAATTCCTATAGAACTCTGCTGTCCAGTATGGTAGCCATTAGCCACATGTGGCTATTTAAATTTTATTTAAATGAATTAAAGTTAAATAAAACCCCAAACTCAGTTTCTCAGTCACACTAGCCACATTTCAAGTGGTTAGTGGGTATCCTCTTAGGTGATGTGGACACAGAACATTTCCACTGTCACAGAAAGTTCTATTGGAAGCTGTGTCATAGAATTCTCAAAAATTCCTAACTGCTTCTCTCTCTCTTGCTCTCTCGCTCTCTATTCCCACCCTTAAGCCAAGTACAGGTAGAGTTGTCTCATTATTAGTGGCTTAAAATGATGTTTTTGAACAAGAAGATGCTGGGTTCTTTTGGTGACTAGCACCATCTCCATTTTTTTCCCTTTGAAATTCCCTTTTATTTCCATTGCTACTGAAGCTGAATGTTACTTGGGTGGAAAGCGTAACTGCTTTCTTTTCTAGGTCCTTAAACCCTTTGCAAATGTTACTGTTTGAGAGTCCCCAAAGCCAGGGTTCTAGGAGAGTCTGGCGTGTCTGAACAGCTGAACTACAAAAGAATGGAGTAGGGTAGGCGGGCGGGGGAGCCGGACATTCTGTCGATAAAAGAGCTCCCTTCTCTGCACACATGGCCAGTTAATTGGCCATTCTGGTATAGTATGGCTGGGGAGGGGGGCTTCTGAGAATCGCCGGTGACAGTTAAGTGGCCTTTTGTTGACGTCCTCTGCTGAACGACTTGGTTGGATTCAGTCTCTGCCTTTCTCCCACCCCCTGTGGATTTTCTGTTAGATTCATCATTTGCCATTCAGGCATCATCTTTCACTTTCTCCTTCCAATATATGACTGCTTTGTGTGCTGGTCCCTGCTTTACTTCTGCGATTCCCAGACTGTAAAGAGAACTGTGTGGGGCTTCAGCAGGACTGAGAAATTGACTCTGCTGTCTGTTGAGAATTATAATAATGATTGCAGTGACCTTCGTGTCTACCAGAAAACGCACGATCTGTGCTAGCACAATGGTGACCACCTGAAGATAGAGAAAAGGGAATCTTGATTGAATGCCTTCTCAGACAATATATAGTTATTTCCTTTGTTCTCCTCTCCATTCTCCTCTCTTCCTCTTCTCCCCATTGCCACTGGAGGACTGACCTCAAATGCGGCTGTGACTAAGAGTTAATGCCTTTGAAATAATAACACTGCATTTTGCAGGCTTTACCAAGCCAATTCGCTCAAGTTGTCTCATCTAATACTCCTCTAAACCCTGTGAGCTAGGGAGAGGAGGTATGATTAACCCCATTTGATGGATGAGTAAACTGAGATTTAGAGAGATTAGGGCGGCTGCCCCAGATCTTTTAGACGGGAAGTGAGCGCCCAGTCTCTGTCTGTAAGCCCAGCTGTCTTGCAGTGGCGTCACACCCTTATGTGTAAGGAGGATATGGCACAGGGAAAGCGTGACTGGGCCCGGGGGAGAAGAAGAGCAAAAGAGAAGATGCTGTGGAGGAGGAGGAAAGGAGGGTGTCCCAGGGCTGCTGGCTACTCTGGTCTTTCTCCAGAGATGGAGGCTTTGATGCTCAGAAGGGGCTGGACTGGCAAACCTCCCGAGAGAAAAGAAAAGCGAAGGGCCTGTCTTCCTCCTTCTCTCTTCTCTCTCCCCTTCCCAGGAGAGGATGTGCTGGGTTGGGGAGGGGGAGCCCTAGCTCTCCCAAGGCCTGGCATGTGGGGGCCACGTGCTGGGTCCCCCAGAGAGCCTAATGCTCATTCTCGGGTTGGGCTTCCGGTCTCTAGGTGCTGCGCTGTCCTGAGGCCTGGGCCATGGTGCACAAGGAAAGCCCCTGAAGCTCTCCAGGAGGAAGAAGCATGCAGGGCACCCCTGGAGGAGGGACGCGCCCTGGGCTGGCCCCCATGGACAGGCGGATGCTCCTGATCTTCAGCTTTATCCTGGCAGTGGCTTTGGGCCAGATGAATTTCACAGGGTGAGTGGCTGCTCGGCAGCGGGAGGGAGGACTGGTTGGAGGAGGGGACTGGATGTCCGAGCAGGAGGTGGCCACCCTGCTGGTGCCTGATGAGGGCGGAGAGTCAGGATGTGGGTTCCTGTCCTGAACCCACTTGCAGCTCCGCAGTCTCCCATTCTCCGGCTCCAGGGCTGGCTGCTTGGCAGTCCTCCCCAAATCCGGAGTCCAGGAGGAGGCCCCCAGGGCTCCAAGATCCCCTGAAACCACATGCAATGATTTTCCTATACAGCAGGGGCTTCTTTGGGGAGGAAGCATTCATAGCTTTCCTCCAATTCTCAAAGAAGTTGTAGCCCCCTACCAAAAATGGATGACAGGAAGTTCTAGTAAATTACACGCCAGGCCCTGTATGGATGTGCTTTGAGCCTCCCCAAGGTCCTGAGCTGGATGCCGCATGGCACTCCACAGTAGAGAAGAGGAAGCACAGCAAGCATAGAGAGGGAGTTACTCACCCACAGCCTCAGAGCCAGCCAGCAAGGGTACCAACACCATCGCAGGCGTCGTACCCAAGAGCCTGCACCACAGAACTCTTGGTTACGCCACCTCCCACCCACCTCCATTGGGAAGGGGAGGAGCTCAGCATCCTCCATGTCAGGTAGGGTGAGGTTATCCGATCTCACCTTCCTGGCATTGAAACAGACCACGGCCTTGGGGCCCCCATGTGAAGAGCCTTTGGGGCCACCCCTGTGTCTATTTCTCCCTCTCATTCCTTCAGTTCCACACGCCAACCCCTCCCCACTCCTTTCCCTTCCTTCTTCCCCTGGCTTGGCCTTCAGTCCATCAGTAGCACTGACAAGCTTTATTTAGCTCCTGGATGGTCTGCCCTGGGGGCTGGAGAGCCCGCTGACTCTAGGCGGAAGGAACATGTGCTTCTCAGGGCCGCCTGCGAGTCCTGCCTGCTCAGGGCTCCTTCAGCCTCCACTCAGGCAGTGCCTCCCGGCCTTCCTGCCAGGTGCCCTCAGCTGGGCCTCTGCTCCACTCGGCCCCTTCCAAGTGACACACACAGCCTTCCAGGGATCCTTCTCCGCAGCTTCCTCTGCCCCCTCTGTGTTTTTCTAGGGACCAGGTTCTTCGAGTCCTGGCCAGAGATGAGAAGCAGCTTTCACTTCTCAGGGATCTGGAGGGCCTGAAGCCCCAGAAGGTGAGGACTTGTCAGGCTTGGGGACATCCCCGCCCCCCTGCAGCGGCTCACAACTTCAGCTTCTTGTCCTGCCCCACTCACCCGAAACCTGCCCTCCTGAGGTCCCTGCAAAGAGCACAGACCTGTGGGAAATCACAGGTGGCTCCTCTTTGGGAAAAACCAGAAACACCTGCCTGGAAATGTGGGCTGCCTTTTTAGGCTGTGGCTCCTTTAGCCACCCGCTCTCTTCAGGATAGGGGACTGCTATGAGCCATCAGGGCACCAATCTCCAAATGGCGGGAATTTCCTAAAGCTACATGGGAGGGCACAATGTCTCTGGGTGGGATGCCACCCAGCATGGAGATTGGACAAATTGGCCTCCCAAGTGAAATGGCCTAGCTTGGCAAACCTGGATTTTATCTGGGTTGGTCCCCATCAGCCTGAGCATCTTTCCTGAGAACTTCTGTCCTCTGCAGGTTTTCACAATGGAAAACATTTTCTTTGACTTGGACTATTACATAAAAGGGTTTTGTTAGGGGGACGTTGGAACCACCAGATATTTCTGGCTGTGGCAGAAGCCGCTGTGCTCCTACTTGTCTGAGTGCCCCCGTTGACTGGGACTCATGATGCTTTATGATCATTCTCTCCATTTTTGAAAAATAGGCATTGCAAAAGGTTGAGCTAGGGACCCAGATCTGGCCTCTCCTACTTCTGCAGGGATGGGAGCGATGAGGCCTCCCTTTCCTGACCAGGTGCTTGTCCATGTTCATGTCCCAGATGATGAGTGGCCTTGCATTGAGAATTGTTTTTTTTGAGACAGGGTTTCGCTCTTGTTGCCCAGGCTGGAGTGCAGTGGCGCAGTCTCGGCTCGCTGTAACCTCTGCCTCCCAGGTACAAGCGATTCTCCTGTCTCAGCCTCCTGAGGGATTACAGGCATGCGCCACCACACCTGGCTAATTTTGTATTTTCAATAGAGACGGGGATTTCTCCATGTTGGTTAGGCTAGTCTTGAACTCCCAACCTCAGGTGATCTGCCCACTTTGGCCTCCCAAAGTGCTGGGATTACAGGCATGAGCCACCGCACCCAGCCAGGAACTCTTCAGGGCTCTCTGGATCCAGGCAAAGTTGCAATGGATTTGAGTGAGGTGTGGAGACAACAGGGCTTGAAATTAGGGGAAGAACCTCAGTGCCTTGGGGATTTTGTTTGTCCCAGTCTTTCCGTTCAGCCTGAGGGTTTCATCATGGGACGGGGGCCCTTTTAAGTGTGTAGTAGTCCCTCCTGATCCGCAGTCAACCAAACAGTACATGGAAAATTCCAGAAAGAAACAACTCCTAAGTTTTAAATTGCACGCTGTTCTGAGTAGTGTGATGAAGTCTCGCACCTGCATGCTGTCCACACTCCCCTCCCTCGAGTCACTTAGTCACTCAGTGGCCATCTTGGCCATCAGACCGACTGCCGCTGCGTTGCTGTCCTTCTGTTTGTCTAACCCTTATTTGACTTAATAATGGCCCCAAAGCACAAGAGTAGTGATGCTGGCAGTTGTTATAATTGCTCTATTTTTATTATTAGTTATTGTTTTAAATCTCTTACTGTGCCTAATTTATAAGTTAGGGCTGGGTGCGGTGGCTCCCGCCTGTAATCCCAGCACTTTGGGAGGCCAAGGAGGGCGGATCATCTGAGGTCAGGAGTTTGAGACCAGCTTGGTCAACATGGTGAAACCCCATCTCTACTAAAAATACAAAAATTAGCCGGGTGTGGTGGCTTGTGGTTGTAGTCCCAGCTACTCAGGAGGCTGAGGCAGGAGAATGGCTTGAACCCGGGAGGCAAAGGTTGCAGTGAGCTGAGATCATGCTATCGCACTCTAGCCTGGGCGAAACTCCATCTCAAAAAAAAAAAAAAATTATAAGTTAAACTTTATTATAGGTCTGTCAAAAACATAGAGTGAATAAAATCTAGTGTTTAATAGCACAACAGGGTGACTATAGTCAATAATAATTTAATTATATATTTAAAAATAACTAAAAGAGTGTACTTGGATTGTTTGTAACACAAAGAATACATGCTTGAGTGATAGACACCTCATTCGTCCTGATGTGATCATTTCATATTGCATACCTGTGTCAAAATATCCCATATACCCCATAAATAATACACCTACTATGTACCCACAAAAATTACAAATTGAAAAAAAGCCTAGGCCAGGCTTGGTGGCTCACACCTGTAATCCCAGCACTTTGGGAGGCCGAGGCGGGCGGATCACGAGGTCAAGAGATCGAGACCATCCTGGCCAACACAATGAAATCCCGTTTCTACTACAAATACAAAAATTAGCAGGGCATGGTGGCGGGTGCCTGAAATCCCATCTACTCAGGAGGCTGAGGCAGGAGAATTGCCTGAATCCAGGAGGTGGAGGTTGTGGTGAGCCGAGATCACACCACTGCACTCCAGCCTGGTGACAGAGCGAGACTTCATCCTCCATCCCCCTCCCCCGAAAAAAAGAAAAAAAAGAAAACCTTTATCCTAAGTCTGTTTGCATAAGGAAAGAACATAGTATATATAGGGTTTGGTACTATCTGCTGTTTCAGGCATCCGCTGGGGGCCTTGGGACATCACCCCATCTCCATCTCCTGCATAGAAAGAGGGTCTACTGGTTCTCTGGGGTCGCCTATAGGATGGTGTGGAAGGACATAGAGTAATCAATGCACCTGTCTCTCTTTCCTTGGTGAACAAGGTGGACTTCTGGCGTGGCCCAGCCAGGCCCAGCCTCCCTGTGGATATGAGAGTTCCATTCTCTGGACTGAAAGACATCAAAGCTTATCTAGAGTCCCATGGCCTCGCTTACAGCATCATGATAAAGGACATCCAGGTGAGGTCCTTCGCCAGCTGAGGCCCTGCCTTCCGCCTCCCTTTCTGGGTGGGGCCCAGCATGGAGGACACGTCCTCAGGGCTAAAAGTGGACATGCTGTTTCTGGGTCTCCATCGGAGTGTTTGTGAACATGCTGTGGAAGGAAGTGAGCCACACGCTTCTCAGAAAGACTCTGAAGCTAGGACAGAGTTCATCGGGGAAGCACTCACAGTGTGGGAGTGGAGAGGGTGCCTGTGATGAGTCCTCCTGGGGACGGATTTGCAGCTAACAATCAGCAAAGGCTCGGGGAGAATGGAGACTGGAGGATGCAGCTGGGTCCTCCCGGGGCATTGTGGGAAGGTGCCCCTGGATAGCTTCTTTCTTTTCTTATCTGATCGCTCCCTCCTGTTCCTGCTGTGTCTCAGCCATCCAGTACCTGGGGGAACTGCTTTACTCTAGAGAAGTGGGAAATGGTGAAAGAAGCAGAGAAAGCACTGGTGTGGTTTCCTTCCCCTGGCCTCCACTGCATGGCTGTCTGCACGGGGCATCTTCCCCAGACAGGATTCTCCCAGAGGAACTGTTTTGGGAGAAGCAGCTATAGACCCACTCTTGGGTAGGACAAGTAGCCCTCATCCTGGACACCCCAGTCTCCCTGCTGCTTTCCCCACGTCTTTTCTTAACATTGTGAAATTCTGTTTCAATTGTTCTATTTTCTGGAATATCCTAAAGAGCCCCTGAAAGGTGCTGGTAGCACAGCCTCCTTCCTAGAGATCTCTGTGGGTACCACTCCTTGCTTAAGTTCCCCCCACCCCGACCTCCTGCATCTTTCTGCAGCTGCTGCAGCTGGCCGTGTACCTGTGGAAGTGTATCCATAAAGATGCATTCCCATCCTTGTTGTATGGCGCTAATCTCCCCTGAGGGCTCCGAGTGTGGGAATACAGAGCCTCCCGGGGCGGGGCGCACACACTTGACACCGCATGCCAAGGGATCAACGCATTAGGCAGCATTCCTTTCCCAGGCGAGCGAGTGCAGCGCTGGGGCACTTTGGTCCTTTCAAAGACCTTTATCCCTCATCAGGCACATCTGTTTCCCGCTCAACATGTGGGGGTGGTATAGTTCTCTAATTAAATCCCCCACAAACAAAAATGGGGCAACTCCTACAGACAAAAGGGGCTACCACATCAAAAGAAAGAGAACTTCATTCTCATTTTTAGCCCAGGCCTCTATTCTGAAGTTTCCATTTCCCTGGTTCAGCCCCACCCTGGGAACTCTGCAGCATTTGGCAAACAGATACACAGAGGTCTCTAAAATCTTTCTGTTGATTTCTGCACATCAGGGATGGCCCCAGAGTTCCCTCTGAATCTCCCCCAAGGGCTCTCGCCACATCCGCAGCCCCGAGTCCCTCTAGCACTTTGCCCTCCCTCTCAGGAAAACGCTGTGACCTCTTAGCCTTGATCCAGCCAGGCAGGATTTTCACCAACTTGTTCTTCCTGCAGTGGTCAAGCACTCACTGCCATACTTATGATCATAGTTTGGTTTAGAGGGAGCTGGGTCTGGGGGTGGCTATTGTGTGGATTTGTGGTTGATGATGGGGAGGGGTCCAAGAGGAGGGAAGCTGAGATTTGCTAACAGGACCTAAGGGCTTCGCACCCCTCAGGTTGTTGGCGTCCAGTCTTGCATTTCAGATACAGAAGCAGGGGTCCAATTTTCTCCCTGTCTTCTGGATCTCCTCAGCCAAGTACTTGGCAATGCCCCTGCAGGGTGGGCCCTTAGCGGTTGTCTGCTGAATGACTTGCTCTGTTGGGGTGTTCAGGACAGGCACGACCTTATTCACACATCGGTCTTTGTTCCCCTGGCCCCTCCCCTCAGTGAAGGTCCAGCTCCACGCTCTGCATCCATCTTTCTACCCCAGCACCTATCGTAGGACTTGCAGCTCTGTTGGGGATTCATAAATGTCAGTGGAATTAATGGACATTCATTAGGAGGAGGAAAGGAAAGAGGAGTGGTCGTGTTTGGTGGCCAGGACCAGGCTGGAAAACCTTGATGCTGGTTTTCGCTTTTGCCAGAGGCAGGGGAGATTTTGGAATCTCTCCCTCTCTCTGCCCTGTGATCAGAGGGATGCTTGAGAAACATGAGGCAGGGCCATTCATTCCACTCCCAGACACAGAGAGACCTACTGTGTGCTGCACATAGGGCAAGGGGCTAGAAACACAGAGATAAAAACCCAGCCCTGCATCCAGGGGAGCCTGAAGGTCGAGGGGGGTGGGGGGGGATGGGGATGGAGGGAAGTAAATCGGTGATTACAATGGAGCTGATGAGTGGCTGATGGAGTGAGGGCCGTTGCTATGGGAGCGCATACAAGAGGCACTGCACGCGGTGCTTCTGAGAAGGCAGTAATTACGGTGTGCTGAAGAGCAGGTGAGGGGGGCTGGCCAGAGGAAGGGGGGCCCCCACCCCGACTGGCGATGAGGCCAGACCCCATTGCAAAGAGTGTCCTCCGCCATGTGATGAGATCAAGATTCTATCCTGAAAACTAGTGGGGAGCCACAGGAGGTGGTTTGACATGATCAGATTTGCATTTCAGAAAAACCCACCCTGACAGTGAGAGTGCTGAGTCGGGGACAGGGCCAGGGAGAGACTGACAGGCAGGAGGGTGGTGAGGAAATTGCAGCGGGCCAGGCAAGAAATTATCTGATTCTGAGCGAGCTCTATTTGCATTTAATTTTTCTTCACCTCCTCGTTCTTTTCAGCCCTTTGGTGGTGGTTGTTTTTTTTTTTCCCCTAGGATGAGTCACCATGGAAAAGCTTCACTTGAGCAATCAGCTCTGTGGATTTTAATGGCTTTTTTTCTGATTACAAAATTAATAAATATTCATGTTGGATAATTTGGAAAATAGTGGAAAGCACAAGGAGAAAACAAAAATCACCCATGCTCCGACCATCTAGAGCAGAATACAGTTTAGTGCAAATATCGCTTTGCCAATTTCCCTCTCCCTCGTGGATCACTTTCATCACCATGCAAATAGAGTTATTTCTCCCATTTAAAAAAATCCTCTCTTGATCCCTTCCCTCTCCCCTCCAGCCATCACCCCATTTTTATGCTTCCTCATAGAGTGAAACTCCTGAAAACACTGACTCTCCCTGCATCTCTTCTTTTTCCGCCAGCAGGCTGCCCATCCCCTCACTTCACCAAAGCTGCCCTCGACAATGTCACACGGAAGTCCCAGATCCAACCCAATGGCCGACTCTCAGTGTTCCTCTTCCAACAGCACAACTGGTTGCTCTCTCCCTCCTGGAGCCTGTCTCTTCTCCTGGCATCCAGGACTTCTGTGTTCTGTCTCCTGCCAGCACCTGCTCTCCTGGATGCAACCGCCTACTCATTCTTTCCACCTGGGGGTCCAACGGGCATCTCCAACTTTCCAGGTCCAAACCTAGCTCCTCTGGCCCTTCATCGGTGCCTCCACAGTCCTCCCTGTCTCAGGAAATGACAACACCATCCTTCTAGTCACTCAGACAAGACGCTGGGAGGCATTCTTGATCCCTTCCTCTAACCCCTCGTCAGCAACAGATTCATTGCTGCCTTCAGAATGGATCTTAGCACATCCCACACCACCACACCACCCCCCAGGGCCCGTGCGCCATCTCATCCTTCACCTGGGTTCTTCCAGTGGCTTTCTAACTGCTCCTCCCCATTCCCGACCTTGACTCCTTATTACCCAGTCTCAAAACAGCAGCCAGAAAGGTCCTTTAAAACGATGCCAATTCGAACATATTGTTCCTCTGCTTAAAACTCAACTAATTTGGTGTAAAAGCCAAAGTGCTTGCAAGGGTCATAAGGTTTTCTTTTCATTTTATTTTATTTTTTCATTTTGAGACAAGATCTCGCTCTGTCATCCAGGCTGACGTGCAGTGGCATGATCACAGGTCACTGCAGCCTCGACCTTCCAGGCTCACTCCATCCTCTTGCCTCAGCCTTCTAAGTAGCTGGGATTACAGGCCCATGTCACCACACCCAGCTAATTTTTGTATTTTTTGTAGAAATGGGGTCTCTGACTATGTTGCTGAGGCTGGTCTTGAACTACTGGGCTCAAGCAACCTGCCAACCTCAACATCCTAAAGTGCTGAAATTACAGGTGTGAGCCACTATACCAGATTGGTCATCTTATTTTAAATTGTATCCTTCTTCTTCCCCATTTCCCTAACTTCCTTTTTCCTTCCCATTTCACTCTTCTTGACATTTACCATTTTCTCATCACCGATATGATTTAATACTTTTTAAAATCATTATCTTGCTAGCTGAAGGGTACAATTTTTATTTCTTTGTTTGTTTTGGGTTTGAGACAGGGTCTCACTCCATCACTCGGGCTGGAGTGCAGTGGCACGATCTTGGCTTACTGCAGCCTCTGCCTCCCAGGCTTAAGTAATTCTTGTGCCTCAGCCTCCCAAGTAACTGGGATTTCAGGCACATCTCATCACATCTGGCTAATTTTTTTATTTTTTACTTTTAGTAGAGACAGGGTTTCACCATGTTAGCCAGGCTGATCCCAAACTCCTGGCCTCAAGTGATCCACCTGCCTCAGCCTCCCAAAGTGCTGGTATTACAGGTATGAGCCACTGGAGTTTTTTTTTTTTTTTCTAAGATGGGGTCTTGCTGTATTGCCCAGGGTGGAGTACAGTGGCTATTCACAGACACAGTCATAGCACACTGCAGCCTTGAACGCCTGGGCTCAAGAGATCCTCCTGCCTCAGCCTCCTGAAGAGCCGGTACTGCAGGCGTGCACCAACATGCCTGGCTTGAAGTAGAAATTGAAGCAGAGTTGTAAAGTAGAAATGCTATTGGTTGGTGTGAGGGTGAGTGGCAGCTCCAGAGAGGAGAAGAGGACAGCAGGGAGGATTGCAGGAGAAGCCAGGGAAGACAGGAGCAGTGATGGGCAAGACCCTGGGAGAGACAGAGTTTGTCTGCATCATGGGGGTAGGGACAGAAGAGGACCCAGGCCGCTCTGTTGGGCCACATGAAGGGCAGGTGCTGACTGTCTCACCAGCTGACTATCTCACTCAGATGACCATGAATCGGGGCTTTCTGCCTTCCATGCCCTACAGAAACCATCTTACCTCTGGAGGGATCCACATTTCCTGGTCATGCCTTGTAGTGCTCCATCACAGAGCCCTGGAGTCACCCCAAAGTTATGGTCACCCTCCTTATCGTCGTCACCCTCCTCCTCATCATTCTAGCTAACATTCACTAGCATTTACTACATGCCTGGCAAAAGTCTAAGCATTTAGCTTGTAATAACCGTTCTAATCCTCATGAGAACATTTATTTTTTTTTGAGACAGAGTCTTGCTCTGTTGCCCAGGCTGGAATGCAGTGGCGCAATCTTGGCTCACTGCAACCTCCACCTCCTGGGTTCAAGCAATTCTCCTGCCTCAGCCTCCTGAGTAGCTGGGATTACAGGCATGTGCCACCACACCTGGCTAATTTTTGTATTTTTGGTAGAGATGGGGTTTTGCCTTGTTGGCCAGGCTGGTCTTGAACTCCTGGCCTCCAGTGATCCACCTGCCTCAGCCTCCTAAAGTGCTGGGATTACAGGTATCGGCCACCATGCCCAGCCCTCATGAGACCATTTTAAAGTATGTGCTAAAGTATGTGATAATATAACCTTCATTTTGCAAAGAGGAAACTGAGGCACAGAGAAGTTAGTAATTTGCTGGAGCTGGTGGCAGGATCGGGGTTTAGCCTGAGCTCTCGTACCCTCAGACTCCACTCTTAAGCCATCTGTCTCCTTAGCGGTCATCACTGTTGTCTGTGTGGCATTTTAACTTCACCTTTTGGACAGGGAAGCCTTGTGGCTTGTCCTTGACCTCTGAGGGGGGTCCATTCTGAAAATATCACATCGGCCACCACCTCGCACATCCAGGGCCATGGGACTGGAGTTGCTACTGGCCGTGTAGCTTCTACTGCAGATGTTAGGCCTGGAAGAGAAGGCCGGGAGCATGGGAGGAGAGGCCGCGGCCGCTGTCCCAGAGCCCCCAACCCACTCTGTTTCCAGGAGCTGTGTCCATTTTGCATCTGTGGTTGGAGTTGGGCTGTGAGAAATCCTGCTCTCTCCCCACCTCAGCTTCAGCGCTGGGGCCCCCCTGTCTCCTCCCCTGCCCAACCTGGGAGGGCTGTTCTTCCCTGGAGGGTCCCCATCCTTCCTGACTCATCGTAAATTAATTCACACCGAGGTATTACATTCCCTGTCAGGTTAGGGCTTCCAGGGAGGCAGATGGCTTACTTCTGAGTTGGTTGGGTTCTTTGTTTTGTTATTTTTCCCTGAGAAGCCTGACAGGGCTGTCATTAGGCATTCCTCAGCCTGCGGCCAGACTGCATTCTTCCCTCTCTCATCCCCTTCCCTCGGCCCCCACGAATGGAATGGAGCAAACGTTGGTGCGGTTTCCAGGCCAAAGCAGATTCATGCTCCTGGGAGTGGGGCCAGCTGTGGGGGCTGAGGATTCCCAGTTTGAAAGAGGGTGTCACCTCCGTTCACAAGGCTGTGAGGGTGTCTGGAAAGGTATTTGCAGTCTGGTGCTGACTTTCCATTTGCCTCCAAGCTCTTGTGTGGAAGAAGGGACAGCCTCCTGGGTCCTGGCTTCCTGTGGGTGTCCCGGGGCTGTGTGGGGAGAATTTGGTCCTCTAGTCCTTTTTTTTCCCCAATCTTTCCTTCCTGTCCTCCACTTCCACCCCCACTCCAGGCTTCTACGAGATCCCTGGAGACCCTTTACCTTGTCCTCATGGCTGGCAGGCCACTGTCTTCCTTGCAGCTGCTCGTCACAGCTGATGGCACCAGGCACACAGCGGCTGGCACACATTGGTCATGGTAGGCTGTTGAGATTTGGGTCAGCTTCCTGGGAAGAAGACAAATTCCTTTTGTTAGAGCTTCCCAGAAGTGATTGCAAATGGCCAGAGAGGACAGGGCTCCTCCAGCCATGTCTAACTTACCCAGCAATCTCGGCTTCGCCCCTGGTCAGCCAGTGCAAACATCGTAGCTGTAATTGCCTCGCATGGAGTTGGTGCTTAAAAATAAAGTGAGCCCCAAACATCAATTTCCAGTCCCATTTTGAAATCTACAAACTTGAGCGTTGTGAGTGAGCCCACTAGGCCTTGGGGATGAGTGAGTCATTAGGCTATGCCTCATCTACAGCAGGTGGGGCGGGAAGGAAGACTCCGCAGTGTTAAAATGCACACTCTGAATGAAGAAACCCCTCAAACAGGCTTTGTGTGAGCAACATGGCTGTTTATTCATCTGGGCGCTGGTGGGCTGAGTCCAAAAAGAGAGTCAGCAGAGGGCAGTGGGATAGGAGTTGGTTTTATAGGTTTGGGGTAAGCAGTGGAAAGTTAACAGAAGTTACAGTTTAGAGTGGATTTTTTGCAAGCTGGGAGGGGGTCGTAGGTTTGCAAGGTGGGAGGGGGTCATAGGGTCTGGAGTCACAAGGTTGACCAAGGTTGGTTACAAAGTCCAATGGCCTTATCAACTGGGGCTGGAATAAGAAACAATGGAAGAACGTCTCAAGTTAGTTAGGCACTGCAGGGGTTGATTGTTCTTCTGCTTTTCATGGTCTTCTAGTTACTTCAGGTTTTCTAATTCCAGAAGGCCCCGTGTGGGTCCTGGGGGTCGCCATAGCGTCCATGGCGCCATCAGTCAGCCTAAAAGACCTTACATACAGTAGCCTTTTGGTTTGGCTATTATTTATTCATTTAAAGGTTCCTACTTATTGAAGTAGGATAAGCACATTGCCCAAATGTAAAAATAGAGGAGAGAAAAAATTTACTCAAAATTCGCCTTCTTCTATCTTAGCAGGCATTATGAACATTTTGGTCTATATTTTTGGCATTTTAGTGTCTTGTATTCTTATGTTCAGGGGTCTTTGATTTTTCATTATTGTAAAAAACTTCTAAATTGCCAGAATAGTACAGTGGAGTTTTTAGCTGTTGTTAACATTTGCATGCTCTTTCTGTCCACACACACGCACACACACACAAACATATCTGTGTATGTGTGTGTGTGTGTGTGTGTGTTTAGAAATAGGGTGTTGCTCTATTGCCAAGACTAGAGTACAGTGGTGCGATCATAGCTTACTCTCAGTCATAGCTCACTCTAGCCTCTAACTCCCAGGCTCAAGCAATCCTCCTGCCTCAGCCTAAGTAGCTGGGACTATAGGCACACATCACCAAGCCTGGCTAATTTTTCAGTTTTAATTTTTTGTAGAGACAGGGTCTCCCTTTGTTGCCCAGGCTGGTCTCAATCTCCTGGGCTCCAGCGATCTTCCTACCTTGGACGGACTCCCAAAGTGCTGGGATTACAGGTGTGAGCCACCATGTCCAGCCTATATATATGTTGTTAGTGTTGGCCTTTAGTTTTGATAGTTGGCCTTAAGGAACCCAAGGCTACAGACTAGGATAACTGGTTCTCATCTCACCTCTGCCACCTGTTAGCTTTGCCATTAAGTCCCTTTACCTGTCCAATCTGCTTTAGCACTAATACAAATAGCTCATTTCTGTCCTGTTATTGGGTCATCTGACCAGATCAAGTGAGATCATGAGGATGAAGAAGCTTGGTCAACTAAGGCTGTAGCCCCAAATAAGTAATTGGCGAGACTTAGCTGTGGCCCAGTGCTGCAAAGGAAGGGCAACTTGGGTTAATGAGGATGCTTTCTCAGCATCCTGTGTGGCAGAGGACCCAGATACTTCCCATGCTGGACAGTTGGTGCTGAATCCTGGGGTGACTTGGCCCCTGGATGCTGATGTAAGGGCATGAGTTTGGGTGAAGGACACTAGCTCATCTCACAGTGACCCAAGCAGGGAAAAATGTCCCAAGATGATGTCGGTGGTCTGAGCAGTGAGTGAGTGGTCAAGCCAACCAGGCACTACACTGTCCTCTGTATGGGCAGCGGGAAGTACCATGTAAGGATTGAATGCTGACTCCATGTTTGATCCCCAAGGACATTGCTTTTGGCTCACCCAGACTTGTGTTTAGGAGGTGAGTGAAAAGACCCCTGGCACATGAATCATCATGATTTGGACTGACTTTGGCCATGCCTGGCTTTCTGAATGGCTTGCATACCAGTTGTCTAAGCTATTTCCTAGAAGCGGAGTTAATGTTGGGGGTCAGAGGAACCCTCTGCTTCTTCCAGGGGGGTCAGCGCACATGGTCCCGCTAGGGTCTTGAATCAACAGAGTGTTTATCAGGTGCAAAAGCAATGTTGGCAGTAAACCATGAGCACCTTTTTTTTCCTCCCCAAAAAACACCTCAAATCCATTATTACATTATATCCTATGAGGTGGCAAGGCAGATATTGCTTTCCAAATTTTCAAGCAGAGGAAACTAAGGCCACAGCAAGTTCCGTAGCCAGTTAGTGGCAGAGGCAGACCTAGAACCCAGCTCTCTAGACTCCTTGTCCTGTGCTCATTTGGGAAATGGCAGCATGACTGCCAGTTTGCCAGGCAGAAGAGTCGCCCAGCAACCTGGAGCTTCCTTCTGTTGTGCAGTTCACACTCATGGTGGCTCATTCTCCTGTGTTGCGGCTGTCTTTAGGCACAGCCAGCAGAGGCAGGGCTCAGAAGAGGCATAGCTAGCCCAGCTCTCCCTTTCCTTTCCAATATGTGTTCCTCATCACCCAGGTGCTGCTGGATGAGGAAAGAGAGGCCATGGCAAAATCCCGCCGGCTGGAGCGCAGCACCAGCAGCTTCAGTTACTCCGCATACCACAAGCTGGAGGAGGTAGGTCTGCCCGGGTAAGCTCTGGGCCCTCTTGTATCTTTGGGCCCCTTAGGGTCTCCTGACTTGGGCAGAAACTAGTGAAGGACTCCAGGGTTCATGGGAGACTGCGACTGACACTTGGGGACTGTACAGCAGACATTAGGTCTGTTAGGCAGAAAGTCAGCTTCAAAGAGGTCCAGAAGCCAGGATTCAGATAGAGGGGACAGTAGTTCAGCTGTACAGCCCTAGGCAGGAACAGAGCAGAGTAATGGGTCTCCTAGGCAGAACACTAAGGCAGGGACCCATTATGGGCCAGAATAGAACAGGTAGAAGCTACCTTCATCTTGACAGAGCAGGAGCATCGCCATCTTGAACAAACATCACCATTCTAAGTTCCCCGAGATTAAAAAACTGCCTAAATCCAGTCCCTATAGTTATAAAAAGGACAAAAATTGACCAGAAGCCCCTCTCAGGTTTATTTCTCTTAAATAAACCTGACTGTTAAGCTGCATTTTGTGTTTCTTTCCTCTTTCTTTAACTCTTACACACATCCAATCCTCTGGCTAGGGACCTACCTAGGGCTCTCAGCCTGTCCATGACCAGCCCTGGTGTTCAGTGGCCCCAGCTGTGGATGCTGGGGTATATACGAGGGGCAGGAAGCCAGGGCCATTGGAGAGCCATATTTTTAGAATAAAAGGGAGTTGCCTTCGCTTGGAGAAAATTCATGATCATAATTACAGTCAGCCGGGGCAAGTGTGTCTAATTGTGACTTGTTTATAAAGAATGAACACAGAGGGTGCAGGGGTGCCCGCTCCAGAAAGGAACTCAAGGCACAGGTCTCATTTTGCATGTCAAGGACATAACATTATTGATATCATCCATTACCATAATCACTTTTCCCACTTCACAAGTCATGTAATAGAGAATCCATTTTCTTTCATGTATTTGTTAATTCAATTACATGTATTGAAAGAACAAAAGAATGAAATAATACAGTCTGTCACTATTTATTGATGCCAAAGATAAATAAAACAAGAACCCTGCCTTCAAGGGGCTTACAGTCTAAAAGGAGCAAGAAGATAAAAACAACACTACATGGTCTGTGAGATCTGTCAAATGGATTGAACAGGCCAAAGAAGGGAGGCAAGAGAGAGAATTTCCAACCAGAGAGAGCCGTGTGGGTCGAGCCTGGGGATTTGAGCAGACTCAGCACACACTGTTCTCCCAGGCCAAAGGCACAGAGCAAGGAGCCTGGGAATCCAGCAAGACCATAACTCACTTCCTTTAGCTCTGAGGGAATGCTCTACTTTTGCAATTCTTTATCTGGGTTCTTTTAGATTCTCTGAGGAGGTGGGAAAGCATTGAGGAGAGTGGGAAGGGGCACAGAGAACATTCAGAGAGGCCGTGGTGTTCATCCTTCTTCCTGTGTAACTGCCAATCTTACACACTTCTTTCCCTTCAGATATATAGCTGGATTGACAACTTTGTAATGGAGCATTCTGATATTGTCTCAAAAATTCAGATTGGCAACAGCTTTGAAAACCGGCCCATTCTTGTCCTGAAGGTAAAAAGCCAATGGTGTCAACCTGTAGACTCTACATTGAGGCCCTCTGGCATAAGACTGAGCTCATGTGGGGTAGTGGCTGGGTGGGAGTTTTGCAGAGAAGGACAATGTGTATACTCCTGTCCCCAGGTGACCTATAAGCTTTGAGGTTGTGACATTCAGAGATCCACCCTTGTAGGTATGAAGAGGTGATAGTGTGGTGACCTGGCATGTCCTTGGCAGAAAGTAGGTGGGAGGATGGCTTAGGAGTTAGGGCTGCAGAGTGGCGGTTGTCACCCTGGACTTGGGGTGTGAGTGTGGATGAGTTGGCATTCTTTCTGTTACCTCAGTTGCTTCATCTGTTTAATGGGAACAGAGGTACACGGGGGTACACAAAGGGCCCACTTGCTAATGAGGTAATCTGGCTCAGACAGCCCTGCAGACAGACCAGAGTCTGTAGAGAAGCTTCCCAACCCTTCACAGTGGTCACTGGAACAGAATTCAAGCAAACTCAGGAACTGCAGTTCCCTGGGTCATGAAGGAAGTAGGAGAGGTGAATGCAGAGACCTCAGGAACCAACTCTTAGTTTGAGCCCAAAAGGGCACCCAGGAGTGTGGACCCTGCGGGGCATTTAGCATCAGCTGTCAGGAAAGACAGGTGCCTGCTGCCGCTCTCAACAATTCTCTGATAGGCTCTTCTGAACAGCCAAGTGGACTCATGTAACTTGGGACTTGACTTCACCTGTCCCTGCTTCCATTTCTCCAGCGGCCGTGGTCTTCTCTCTCTAATGTTGTCTGAATCTTTGCTACTCAAAGCACGGTCCCTGCATAGCAGTATCAACATCCCCTGGGAGCTTATTAGAAATGCCAAACATTAGACCCCTCCCAGACCTCCTAAGTCAGAATCTGCACCGCAATAAGATCCCCAGGAGACTCGTGTGCCCATTAGAGTTTGACAAACCCTGGTCTTCGGATACTTTCAATCCTGGGAAATTCTGTCCTGGATGGATCACTTTGCTCCTCAAGGGCACCACCATATTGCCAAAGGCCCTCACACCTGCGCACTTTTGGGCACATGGACGGGTACCTGCACACACACCCTCTTACCTGGTGCGTATAGCTGCCCTGGGCAGTGAGGATGCCTCCAGAGCCTCCTTCCAGGTAGCCTGGAGACAGTAGCTGTCTGAGTTCAAACCTCGGTTTGGGGCCGATTCTTTTTCTCAGTTCAGCACTGGAGGTTCTCGGCACCCAGCCATCTGGATTGACACTGGAATTCACTCCCGGGAGTGGATCACCCATGCCACCGGCATCTGGACTGCCAATAAGGTCAGCATGGACCTGTAGTCAAGGTGCACCCATGATGGAGGCTGCATCTGGGGTTTGGGGCTTACTATCGAAGGGCACCTCCTGCTGAACAATGACACTCAGGGTGCTGCCGCCCTCCTGCCCTTTGGAGCAGCTGCCGTGCGCTCTTGCCTTTTGCAGCACAGAGCCCACATTGATCCCCTGCCTTCTAGTTGTTGAAAATCCAAGCCTTCGGTTCTGCACAAAAGATACACCTGAGGGTTTCATGCCCCCACTTCCTGCAGCCACCTGCTGTGCAAATGTTGCACGGCACCTCCCAGGGCTTCCCATCTCTCCTCACCCTTTCTTGCAGATTGTCAGTGATTACGGCAAAGACCCCATCCTGACAGACATACTGAAGGCCATGGACATCTTCATAGAGCTCGTCGCAAACCCTGATGGGTTTGCTTTTACCCACAGCATGGTGAGGGCACCTGTGGAGGATAGAAGGAGGGGGTCAGCCCTAGGGGGATGGAAGAAAGGTCGCTGTGCTTTGGGAACCAGCCCCTTCAGGGCCTCTTTGCAGAAAGCCTCACCAACGGCAGATGGGCTGCTCAGATACTGCACCTGCAACCTCTTGCCCTCTGACCTCTTTCTTGCTGCCCAGCGAAGGCCACTATTGGCAGCCTGTGCCCAGGCCTCTCCCCAGGCCCCAACTTCAACTACACAGTATCTGAGCTGCAGACTTGGCCCAGCCCCATGCCAGCCCTATCCTGTCTTGGCAATTCCTTCCCTTTGCTCCTCCCTGCCCCACCAAGCTCCCCGACCCCTATAGGCCAGGATATCAGAGGCTCCTATCCCTGGGAATGGGCCCAGTGAATGAGGTCACCTGAACTGGGCTTTTCCAGAACCGCTTATGGCGGAAGAACAAGTCCATCAGACCTGGAACCTTCTGCACTGGCGTGGATCTCAACCGGAATTGGAAGTCAGGCTTTGGAGGTATGGCAATCTACTGTCCTGGGGCAGGGCTGGAGAAGAGGTGTTGGTCTGTGGCAGGTTCTCCCACTCATGTTGACCCAACTTGGGAGGCACAGGACAATGCAGTCAGCTAATATGCATGAGTCACAGCCAGGGATGCACAAGCACATGCCTCAGATGGGCTGCAGGCATGGGGAGAGGTTGTGTGTGAGTGCGTTGAATGCACACATATGCCAAGCCTTCATGGGAAACCTTAAAAGGACCCCTCAGCTCCTGAAATGAGGACTAATTGCATGGGTTAAATCCTAAATATGGTGACTCACGCCTGTAAGCCCAGCACTTTGGGAGGCCAAGGTGGGCGGATCACAGGGTCAAGAGATCAAGACCATCCTGGCCAACATGGTGAAACCCGGTCTCTACTAAAATACAAACATTAGCTGGGTGTGGTGGCGCCCGCCTGTAGTCCCAGCTACTTGGGAGACTGAGGCAGGACAATTGCTTGAACCCAGAGGGCGGAGGTTGTGGTGAGCCGAGATCGCACCATTGCACTCCAGCCTGAGCAACAGAGGGAGACTCTGTCTCAAAAAAAAAAATAAAATAAAATAAAATAAAATCCTAAATATGGCAGAGAAAGGTTTAAAGGAGGTACAAAGTAGTCTTGCATGTTGTTCAAAATCCAGAGTTTATGGTGCCCCCAAAATATCCCTAGCCCTGCCCCGAAGGGAGCACAGCACAAAGAAAAGCCTCTGGACTCATTCCCTGAGAGCTAGGACTTGAATTCTGCCCTTTGGGGAGGCCAGGGCAATAGTTTCAAGTATCTAGTAGAATGAGCCACTTTCTTTTTCTTGCCTTTCTTTTTTTTTTGGAGGCAAGGTCTTGCTCTGTTACCCAGGCTGGAGGTGCAGTGGTGTGACCATGGCTCACTGCAGCCTTGACCTCCTGGGCTCAGGTGATCCTCCCACCTCAGCCTCCTAAGTAGCCAGGACCACACGTACATACCACCACACCTGGCTAATTTTTTGGGGGGTGGGGGGACGGAGTCTTTGTTGCTCAGGCTGGAGTGCAGTGGCGCAATCTTGGCTCACTACAACTTTTGCCTCCTGAGTTCAAGCAATTCTCCTGTCTCAGCCTCCTGAGTAGCTGGGATTACAGGCGCCCACCACCACACTTGGCTAATTTTTATATTTTTAGTAGAGACAGGGTTTACAGAGTTTCCCCATATTAGTTAGGCTGGTCTCAAACTCCTGACCTCAGGTCATCCACCTGCCTCAGCCTCCCAAAGTGCTGGGATTACAGGCATGAGCCACCATGCCCGGCCAATTTTTGTATTTTTAAAAAAGTTTGTATAGACAAGGTTTCGCCATGTTTCCTGGGTTGATCTTGAACTCTTGGGCTCAAGTGAATCACTTGCCTTGGCTTCCCAAAGTGCTGAGATTACAGGCATGAGCCACCGCAACCGGTCTCAAGACAATTCTTTATCATCATCAAGACTAGCCTGAGCCTGGTTTTTATTTTTGACCCCATTACTTTATGACCCTGGCACATATCTGCAGAACTGTCTGATTCCCGTGAGAGTGAGGGGGCAGCTTTCTCCTGAGTTCCTTGGTGTTCTTCTCTGATAATCTCCATTACCATGAGAGGGGCACAGGGATTGGGAAATTGAGGCCTCCAGAAAGCTCAGAGACAGATACATAGACCCTGGAAATACAGCAATTTGATGGGCAGGACAATCTGATGGGTCTAGTCATGACAGAGTCTCCAGAACAGACACAGCCTTGGCCCCCACACGTGGCATTTGCACTCCATAGGGGACTCAGGGTTTGGCTTCACAGGGGACAGTGTCATTACTGTTGATAATCAGACCTATAGGCTGGTGTCCAAACCAATGAGATAGAACATTTTAGATCTGGATGCCCATTGCTTTGAAAATCTGGCTTCTTGGGGTCTGTTCTCATTGAAAAATTGGCTAGGCGTGGTGACTAACACCTGTAATCCCAGCACTTTGAGAGGCCAAGGCAGATGGATCACAAGGTCAGGAGATTGAGACCATCCTGGCTAACACAGTGAAACACCGTCTCTACTAAAAATACAAAAATTAGCTGGGCGTGGTGGCACACGCCAGCTACTGGGGAGGCTGAGGCAGGAGAATCTCTTGAATCAGGGAGTCGGAGGTTGCCATGAGCCGAGATTGCGCCACTGTACTCCAGCCTGGTAACAGGAGTTACCAAGATTCCGTCTCAAAAAAAAGAAAAAGAAAAAAAAAAATCAGGATGTCCCCAAAGCACTGAGAGTGAGGCCCCTAGCTCACAGTGTGGGGGTTGTAACTTCTTGTGTAAGGGAACAAGACCATGCAAAATTAGGCATTTCCACCTCCAAATGGACAGACGCTTGCCCGGGTGGGTATCCAGTGGCCCCTCAGCACTGACTGGAGTGAGTACCCATGGACCCCATTGTAGGCTGGCTGGTAGAAAGATAAATTGCATCTTAAAGGAAATAACTTCTGTGGGTCTCACCACAGGAAAAAACAATCCATACACACACAATGTACAAAACAATTACGGAAAAAAAGCCCAGAGGGGGCAAAAAGCTCCCATAATCCCACCACTCAAAGATCACTGCTTTTAATAATTTACCATGTCCTTCCAGAGATTTCCCCTTGATACAGATTACATTTTTAGAGAAGGAAAAATAAATAGCTAATGAATCCATTAGCAGGTACTTGTGAAACAGGCAGGCTCAGAGGACCTTGACTTCGAACGTCAGAGATGCAGGCAGCTAATTCCCATTTGGCCAGGGGAAGATTAGTTTATTCTGCTTAGCTCAAACCAGAACTAATGGCCTGAAGTGTTTCTCCATATTTGGGCAAAGCCACCTGGTCGTTGGCAGGGGAACGGCTTTCTGTGCGTGGGCTGCAAAAGCAGACAAAGCCTTCAACCTCCCCCGCTCTGCGCATCTGTTGCTGTTTGTCATTCATCAAGTGGAGCAGGTGCAGGGGCTCCCGACAGACAGACGCAACAAACCAGGCCACTGTTAGCTGGGCTGATTCCATCCTGGGGGCTGCCTTTCACCCTCTTGCTCTGCAGGCACATCCCCTTCTAACCAGGGTCCCCACTCCAGGTGAGGACTGCTAAACTGAGAGTGGGTATGCTCCCTGGGCCTCCCTGGGGTCAGCAAGAGTGTGTCTGAGTTGGTGACTCAGGCTGGATGATTTTGTTTATGGTTTTGTTGTTGCCTTTATTGAATGGCTGTGTAATGAGTAATCTGTAGACCATCCCTCCCACCCGTGCCTGGCCTCCCCGGCATTCTTGAAGAGGACTTGTGGGCTGCATTCCTAGAGTATCATCTGAAGTGGTCCATGGGGCAGCCCCCAACCCCAGGAGTGAAGAGGAATGCTATGGCCTCCTCAGGAGGCTTCAGAAGTTGAGGTGATCCCTGATCTCTAAATGGTGCCACCATTCCAGGGAAGAGGAGAGAGAGGAGAAACTGGGATGACTCCTTCCAAGTCAGCCTACCAAGTCTTGAACAGCCCAGTGCAGCCCAACCCTCTCCTTGGGAATCAGGGGAAACAGAAGGAGTGGAAGAGGAAGAAAAGAGATGGGGCAAGGGCAGAGAGTCTAGGAGGAGATGCAAACAAATGAAATTTGAGAAAAGAATAAAAACCCCACTCCTCTTTGTTCTCTCCCTCATCTTAAGTCTCCAAGAAGAATTTTCAAAGACTTCTTTGCACCTCTGGCTGCCAGGACAGCTTCAGGCAACTATGGGGAACTATTCTCCCATATCGGTTTCCTATATCCCCAGACCCCAAGTTTATGGCGCACCTGGGGCCCTGGCTGTGACAAATCCTGAGCTGACACCAAGTCTGGGCCTTCAACTGACGGCAAACCCAGAAAGGGTCAGCCTAAAGACGCTGCTGCTCAGGAGGGGAAGCTGGGGTTGGGATGGAGACTTAGAGTTTCCTCTGGATGCAACTTTGAGCCAGGCCCACCTTCCAGGAACCACAGGACAAGCTGAGGGGGTCACCTGCAGGGCTTCAGAACTGTGGGTTATGGTGCAGCTGCAGTCTCTGACATATTAGACTAGAGGATGCAGCAGTAACAAACACCCCTCCGGATCTCAGTGGCTTAACGCAATAAAAGTTTGTTTTTCATGCGCGCAAAGTCCCATATGAATAGTTGACTCTCCTTAGCAGCTTTCTTCCAGCACTGAGAGAGGGATCTGGAAGCCGCTTCTACCTAGATTTTTTTTTTTTTTTTTTTTTTTGCTTCCAGCCACACAGACAGAAAAGTGCCTGGAGAAATCACACTTGCTCTGAACAATCTCAACTCGAAAGTGCCACGTCATTCCTGCTCACTTTTTCATTGGTCAGAGTAGTCACATGACCTCAATCATACTGCAAAGGAGGCTGGGAAATGTAGGGGAACACATAGATATTTTGTGAGCGCTGTCTGTATCACACCTGGGGATTCGACTCTTTGGGTGGCTTTCTTTCACTTCCAGGAAATGGTTCTGACAGCAACCCCTGCTCAGAGACTTATCACGGGCCCTTTCCTCAGTCGGAGCCGGAGGTGGCTGCCATAGTGAAGTTCATCACAGCCCATGGCAACTTCAAGGCTCTGATCTCCATCCACAGCTACTCTCAAATGCTCATGTACCCTTATGGCCGATCACTGGAGCCCGTTTCAAATCAGAGGGAGTTGGTGAGACTGGCTGCTTAGGGCTTGGGGAGAGGAGGCTCCTTCTCGGGAAAATCCCTATCTGTCATACTCCCAGAGGGCTCAGATTGTTACCCTGAAAGCAAGGGTCTAGCCCGATAGGCCCTGTGGTGGGGGCCGGTAGGGGAGCTTGCTGTTTTCACGTGTGATCAAGTTCAAGGCCGGAGGTGCTGTGTTCCCTTCTCACAAGAGCCACCTGTACCTTCAACTTCCAGGACTCCTAAATCCATGCTTCTCACCAGCTGGTGAGGGTGGGGAGTGTGTGGGAGCCATGGGGAGCCTCCGCCTCTCACCCTGCCAATGTCATCTTGCAGTACGATCTTGCCAAGGATGCGGTGAAGGCCTTGTATGAGGTCCACGGGACCGAGTACATTTTTGGCAGCATCAGCACCACCCTCTGTGAGTGAACCTCCCCTGGCCCTGCTTCAGACATCACATCCACCCGGGGTTGGCCACAGGGCAGTGCCATGGATCTAGCTGGGCTGGCCCAACGCTGCCTCCCACACTGGGTGGAAGGGTGAGCAGTGGCACCCACGCAGCTGTTTCTTGGCAGCTTTTGTGCACAGCTCCGAGTGCCTGGCTTACTGCAGGTTCCTAAGCCTGGTGGCCTGCAGGAGCTTTCTTTTTGCAGGCGTCGAGAATGGGCTGGGTGCACGGCTGTTATCCCGGTTGAGGCCTGGGCAGGAAGCCTGGTGTGGTTTGGGGTGGGTGAGGGTTTGGTTCCCAGAGTCCACTTTCCACTCAGGAGGCCTCTGTACCTTGTGGTCACATCCCCTTCTTTTTGGGGGCACATTTTGGACCTTTTGTGTCTAGATGTGGCCAGTGGGATCACCGTTGACTGGGCCTATGACAGTGGCATCAAGTACGCCTTCAGCTTTGAGCTCCGGGACACTGGGCACTATGGCTTCCTGCTGCCGGCCACACAGATCATCCCCACAGCTCAGGAGACGTGGATGGCGATTCGGACCGTCATGGAGCACACCCTGACTCACCCCTACTAGCAGCACGACGGAGGGCAGAGCAGGAGGCTCCATCCTTGTCCCCAAGGTCTGCGGCTCCTCCCGAAATCCATGTTATGTGCCCCCGTCCCCATGCCCTCATCTGGATCTCTTTGAAAATAAATACAAGTTTGAACAGGCTTCGCTGCCTCTCATGTTGGCTATGACCCCTATGGGCTCAGCACTGACCAGAGGACGGGAGGGCTGCTTCTCATTTGCCAGGGGAGGCTGAAATGTGGGGGAAGCCTCTTCACTCCCCATGCTGCCTTCAGGAAAATTAGGGCATAGAGGCTGAACCTCTTCTCCTCTTGCAGTGTTCTCAGGGCCTGGAACAGAGAAGTCAGCCTGGGAGCTACTCAGGCACACAGTGTCCCAGCATATTTACATTTTAAGATGGCCTTGGAGGGGACAGTGTTTGCTCTGAAGGAGAGCATCTCTGATGGAAAGGTGGGCCCGAATAGGCAGCCCTCACCCTGGTGTGCTTTACTTTCCATGCGGGGAGGGAGCAGGGACACATTTCAGAGGTTACCAGTCACCCCTCAATCCAACACAAAGTTATTGGCTTGTGACCTGCTCCCCCGAGGCATCCTCAAAGGTCCCTTGGTCTTGGGAACACAGGGTCAGAGCCAGTCGGAGCCAGCACAGCAAAGCACCACGTATCCAGGAAGAAGAGCTTCTCATCCTCGTCATCACAGACACCATCCTGGTTGTCATCTCTGAACAGGGTTAAGCAGGCCCTTCCCCAAGAGAGTTCAAGGGGCACTGTTGTGAGAGACAAATGAAGCGCCTTCCCACAGCCCCCGGCTTCCTTGTACCTTTCACCTCTTCATTCCGCCTGCTGCCTTCTGGGAACTGGTAGGACAGGCAGGCTATACAGGGCAGCAGTAATATCGGGGCTGTTTGCTCTGCCCTCAGGAAGGCTGATACCCCCTAGAAACAGGAAGAGCCAAATGAGGTTGTGTAAATGTGAGGCAGAAACATCAGTCTTGAGAGCAAGACTTGCATGTGCAAGAGCCAGGCTGGTGTGTGTGTGTGTGTGTGTGTGTGTGTGTGTGTAAAACTGAATGGCCGCGAGCTGACACCTGGAGGATACAGAGACAGGGAAGAAGACAGAGTGAAATGAAAATATTTGTGCAGAAGGCATAAAAGTTAGAATCACAGACTCCACTGTGTAAAGGTATAACTTGCCTTATTTATCTCTCGCTTATATTAACTTAGCCTCCCTTTCCATTCAATCTGTGAAGGGAGACAGTGCTTGGGCCAGTTGATAGAAGAAGGGGATGGGAGATGATTAAAATCCCAAGGCTCATATACAATATGGTGTCTAAGCAGCAAATGACTAATGGATGAAAAAGGGAACAAGACAGAGGATTAGAGGCAGCCACAGGGGCTGAGCGTGTCTCAGCGGTGCAGCTGTGTAGAACTCTGAACAAAGAAACAACGTTGGCAGGTGAGGAGGCCTAGGATAGAGGTCAGAAGGCCAAGCCTGGGGCCGTGCAGACAGCAGCCACTGTGGCACAGGGGGCATTGGCTGGGCATGCAGATGCCCAGGGCCAGCTGTGCCACACAGACCCAGAGGAAGTGAAGGTAATTAACCCCTGAAGAACCCAGGTCATCTTCAGGGAAACAGCCGCAGCAGCGGAGGAGAAAATCTTGATTCTGGCTGAAGTTTCCCACAAGAGACTTTTTTTTTTTTTTTTTTTAAGCTGGAATTGGTCTGAATGAGCTAGAATTTCCAACCCAGAGTTTTCTGCTGCTAGTGGAAATTCGAGGTCATGGGCTAAGTTAATATAAGCTAGAGGTAAATAAAGCAAGTTATACCTTTGCCCAGTGGAGTCTGTGATTATAACTTTTATGCCCGCTATACAAATATTTTTTTCATCCTCTGGGGGAGGGTATTCCTGGTACTAATAAGCTCATTTTTTTAGATAAGGAAAGAAGGCGTGGAGACGTTTTAAAAGCTATTCAAGAGAAAATTGTTGAGAAAGATTTGAACTTGGGTTTGTCAAACTCTGAAACCGCTATGTCACTGTTTGTCCAAGTGCGGCCAGTGGCCCAGCTACAGCAGAATCCATGGAGACTTGTTTAAAAGAAAGGGATTTGGGAGAGAGATCCAAGATGGCCGATTAACAACAGCTCAGGATTGTAGCTCCCAGTGAAAGCGCAGAGAGCGAGTGGACGCCGCACTTTCAGACGAATTTTTGTTGCCCACAGACTAGGAGATTCCCGGCGGAGGAGCCA